>JAMLFT010000011.1:0-84386 GCA_026544285.1 Pachyrhizus erosus | reverse complement strand
GAAAATTTTTCTTTAGAAAAATAATTAGTGAAATTAAAAAATAATAAATATAAGAAAATATATATTAATTTTAGAATAAAAAATAATATAAGATATAGGAAATTTTGAAGTAGAAAAGAAGGAAAAAGAATAGAGATGAGAAAATAAAAATCTAAAACTGAATTTAAAAGTAAGAAAATGAATTTTTAATTAAATAGATATAAATATTTAAAGAATAGAAATAAATAGATTTATTAAAATAAATAAATGAGGTGATGAAAGAAAACATAGGAACAAAAGGAAAAAATATATACTAATTTATAGGATTTTTAGAAAAATTTAGAAATCAAAAGTATAATTTTTTTTAAATTAAAACAGAAAATAAAAAGAAAAAAGAAAATAAGAAAAAAAAAGAAAGGAAAAAGAATAAAGGGGAGGGGCTGATTCGAAACCAATCCCCTTGAGAGAGAAGTATGGACACGTGCCACTAAGTCACTAGTATTTTAATGATGAATATATGAAAGTATATAGTATATGAGGTATGTTCAATATATAGAAAAAGAAAAACAAAAATTTGGGGAGACAAAAACACCAAGCAAACTCGAGGGCATGTACAAGGGGTGGAAAGCACTTTCCATCAATTGAGTTAAAGGCTCGTGGTGTTAGGAAACATGTTAGGTATATATTAAATTAATAATAATTATAATAACGAATAAACCAAAACGAGAAAAGAAAAGGCACCTCAAGCGAATTTGAGGGCAAGACTTGGCGCCTAAACTCAGCGTTTTAATTGTTGAACCAGGTCGCATTCGACAACCATTCCTTACCCCAAAATTTAATTAAGATATGGTTTAACGTCTAAACCGCCATGGAAGGAGTGGCGCAACTCCTTCCATCCTCGAGCAGGAAAACCTACAAATTGCCACCTCTTTGCACAACTACCACTAGCAATATGAGACTAAACTGCCACCGACATAAGGGAATATAAAAGGTGACAAATGCAAGCGAAGAGGAAGAGAAAAGAATCACGATTTTGAAGACGAAGTTCTCCCTGAAAACCCAAGTCTTTCACCCTCCTTTCTGCATGAATCGATTCTAATAGCCCTTAGTCGTCTTTGCATTGCTTCAACAAAGGAAGAACACAAAGAAAACACATTTTCGCTACCTTCGCTAGAGTTTTGAGACTCGTCGAAAAACGTAAGGCATCTCGTCAAAAAATAGAAAAGAAATGGTAGGAGGAACTTTCATGTATCCTTGTTTAATCTATTATCTCATTTAGAATGGTGTGAAACATTAAACTGACACTAGAATCGATCGAAATAGGTGGAAAAATGTTGAATTCAAAATTTAATTTCCTCTCTATCTGGCATGACTGAAAGTTTTCTATTCTATATAAATTTTTTAGTTTTAACCAATCTTAACATTCGTTTAGTAGTCATAATCATTAAATGAAGGCGATTGAGTAATTATGTTACCCCCAATTTGAGCAAAATCTTAAGTTATGAAGAAATTCAAAAATCTGAGAAAAGAGAAAGATGAACTGCGAAGAAGAAGGGAAAAGAGGGGGGTGTGAACAGTAGTAGTAAGGTTAAAATAGTAAGTTAGGAAAGGGTGAGTTTAGTGAAATGAGGGTGCAAAAATTAGTCAAGAAAGGAGGTGTGAATTGTAAACAAGAAGGTGCAAATAGAAAAAAAAAATATAAATATAATATATTTTATTTTAAACTTTAATAAACTGACTTAGGTAGATAAATATAGAGATAGAAAATTATAGAAGAAAAGAGAAAAGAAAGAAAAGAAGGAAGGAAAAGACAATTTTACCCTTTCCCTTGTTTTAAATATATTCTTTTGACTAATGAGTGAATCTTTTATTCTAACATTTAATTAATTAACCAAAGTAGAATGAAATAGAAATAAGTGGAAAAATGAGAGGAGAAAATATAGGAGAAATTATAGTTAAAATCACTAGAAAAGACAATTTTGTCCCTTTCTTATTCTTTTGTTTATACTTCTTGAAATATGAATAAATTTCTCAATTTAATTGAAATAGTCATTAGTTAAACCAAGTGGAATCAAATTTTAATATGAAGAAAGATAAATTAGAACAATAGCATGAAGATCTTGGAAAAGACAATTTTGCCCTTCTCTTACCATTTTAACTATAGATATGCGATTGATTGTTTGAAATCTTGTTTACTATAATTAGTTGTTTCTACTTTATATGATAATGTTTTATTTCCTATATTGATGATAGAAAGGAAGATTTATTATCTTTACTAATAGTAAAGGAACCTATAAGATATTGATAACTGTCTTAGTTAGACAATAAATTACAAAAATAGCCTTAAGGTAGAAAATGAACTAAGAATCTTTGAGACAATGGTTGAATAAAATTTGTACAAGAGTTGCAAAGCAAGAATGGAAGAAAAATTGTTACAAGATGATATTGTGGGATTAAAAATCAATACCAAGAAAGATTAATGAATGAAGAAAGGAAGGTAGAATATGTCAAAATCCCTAACGAGTGAGAATTAAAAATGAAGATTGTTAAGGTTGACTACAAAAGGTACCTGAGGAATGTACGCAAGCTTTGGTGAGTCCTTGGAGGTAGATAATGTGTCAAGTTGTGGACCGCTCAAAGTGTAGAGGCCATTCTATCTACGAGTTTATAAGAGAGCCAGTCGGCAACCCGGCTTGGTATCCCCAGCAAAGTTGAGCACTACTAAGATTGGTTGTGAGTATCCTAGACTAGTACCAGACAGGATATGTACTATCGATCGTCAACTCAAAATGCAAACTTGGATTATTGTTTATACGCTCATTTAAGTCCTCTCGGAGAAAGTAGTAATGGAGGCTATGAATGTCCCTAAAACGAGTAGAATTCCTAATTAGATACGTTATGGTGAGATGAGTGTAAACGATAGCTAGAGATGAAAGTATATTTGTATGTGTTTGCTTAAGGATAGATGACTCACTCCTACAACCCCCACATTTCAGACACAGATGGCGTATGAGTTCCAACCCTATTCCACTTGATGATAATACCCTTGGAAGGTCGATGGACTTACAATTTGACTAGTGGAGATGACACGTTCATGAGCTATGTTAGATTTACATTCAGACCTCTTAACAGCACAGTCCCATGGCAATTCTATCATATAGATATTTTAGTAGTACTGTCTCAAACCCAACCGCCTAAGTATACTAGAGTACCTTCAAACATTCCAACAACTCCTTGATTCTCCCAACCACCTCCATGCCAAAACTCTTCCACCGATTTAGTTCTAAGGAATGGTGAAGGTGCATGAAAGGACTCTTCTGAGGAAGAAGATCCTTTTGAAGGGTCTGTCTAGGATATGTTTAAGAAAAGTTTGATATTACTTATCAGTTTAGATTTTCTGTTATTGAATATACTTGCCAAATGTTTTAGTTTATGTAATATTTTGGATTATGTAATATCTACACTTATATCTAACATTTACTTATATGATAATTTTGAATATGTTATCAATAAATTTAAATTACCTGGAGATGTACGTCCTATTTAGGTTTTTTTCAAAATTGTAACCCCTAGCGAGTTAAGTATTATAATTTATCCGAAATAAAATATCTAGAAAGATCACATTAAAATAAAATGAATAAAAAGGGCATTACAAATCATATGTATAGAGAAAAGAAAGTAAATAGTGTAACATGTTATAAGATGCTACAATCCATTATCATACAAATAATATAAAGTATTTCAAAAGAGACCCATAACATGTTGTAGTAAAATATATGCAAGAAAGATATCAGGACAAAAATAGATAGCAAAAGTGAAGAAGGTTAACTCAACAATTAGTTAATTGTTTAGAATCATGTTGTAATAATTGCTACATAGGTTCCATAAGTTACTATATGAGCGTCCTTTTAGCATCTATAGCACAATATGATCCTAAATTTTACCCCTTCAAATTATTAGCATGCTTATCAATATAATTTTTTATATGATAGCAAATTTTATCCCCTTAACTTATTAGCATTCTTACCTACACATTTTGTATAAGATAACTACAATTGTAGACACAAGATCGTTGATACGAGAAAGATTTTGATTTTTCTAAGAAGCAACAATCATCACTTTTTGCTATTATTGATTTGTTTATTCTTAGCTTATCTTTTTGTTTTGTCTTTGATGGTGTTTGATCCATCTCTATTTGGTTTTGATCCATTATGCTCAAGATAAATGACTTAATTAATTAAAATTGAATTCAATATTTTTTTTAATCAATTTAACAAGTTATCAATTGATTTAGTTGATCATGTTTTCAAAAGAACTAACAAGTAATTAAAACAATTTTAGTCCATATAGAATTGTAAACTTTTGATATAGGTTACTCATATATTAAAAGATTTTTAGTCATTATTGTTCAAGAAATATCATGTTTATTTTTCAATAATTAACTATCACGACCGTCAATAGAAGAAGTTTTCAATTGAACTCAAATCATATTGCTCTATCAAATTAGTATTTTTTTTTTAATACTTGTTTTTGTCTTGTTTGTTCAATTAAAAGCATTTAGTCCAATTAACAAGAATGTGTATGTTCACATATGTTTTAACGCGTGTAGTTCAATATAAATACAAGTGTTAATTATATTAATCATTGTAACAAATTCAATTTTATCTAAAAATATCACCTGTAACTATAATAATAAGAACATAACATAAAACATAAATGAATAAAATATTTATATATGATTGTGAAAATTTTGTAGTAAAATAAATCACTTGACTAAGATCAATCAAACTCAAACTAATACCTAAAACACCCACGCACACAAAGTTAATATATTAATATTTTTTATTTTATATAATTTATCACACAATAATTTTTCCTTAAAATACGTATCCAAAAAAATCACTGAACGAAATATATGTTATCTATTACTAGAACCCAAATTAATATAAACCAAATAATAGATAACCAATTTGAAAATAATAAGAATTGCTATAAACAATTAATTAATTAGTATTTTTTTTTATCCAACACTACACAAATTCTTAATATCATAAAGGTCATATACCAATACTATATAAAAACAAAGATACACACAATTTTTATCATCATTACAAATAATGTATTAAAATCTCTGGTAGTCACATATTTCATTAAAGGTTGGTAGATTGATAAAAAAAAAATTGCATTATAAACCATTTAACATCTTTAGATCATTAGCAATGAAGAAATCACTTCATTATAAAAAAAATACTGGATAAATCACAAAATAAAATATTTTCTCACAAAAGGGCAAAAAGACAAACTGAAAAATAAAATAAAATTGGTGCTCAAAAAAATAGAAATAGAACACATAAATTAGAAAAAGATTAAAAAAAAAGTGTTAAAAATATTTATGCACATATCTTTATAAGAATATTTTGAAGGATAGATTATATATTTTTATCCTAAAGTTTTTGTCCACATCAATTTTGGTGCATTAAGTTGAAAACCTTATATTTGAATCCATATGTATAGTTTGTTATAAATTATATGTGTCTTACTTAAGTTTAGCAAAACCATTAACTTCACATGAAGATGTAAGGATAGTGGAGTTTTTTTCTCACATAATTTTCTTATAATATGAGAATTGTTGATCCATAAGAATAAAAAAAAACATAAAGACAACATGAGAAAATTATAAAAAAAGAAGAAAATAATATTTAAATAATAAGAACAACAAAAATAAGAACAATAATTATAAGAGATAAAGTAAATTTAAAGGTAACATTACAATAATAATAAAGTAAAAGCAATAGGAACATACTTTCTAGATGTTCCATTAAGAGCAATATCTTATTAGATGGTGATACATAAGATTTGTTTGATCCATCATATTATTAGATAAAAAGCTACTTTTAAATTAAAGCTATAAAAAGAATTTAAATAAAAATATAAAAGATGTTTGTCAATTTTATATTTAAAACAACTTATCTTATACAATGAAAAGTATATTTATAGAATAAAATTCTGTGTTAAATTAATTTAATGATCATAAAATAAATAAATAAAATATTAATATATAGACATTTAAAACTTTTAACTTTAAAGATGACAAAAATTAATTTAATTAATAAAATTTTAATTTAATATGATGGTTTGCATATAATATATTAACTTAATTAAATAAAACTAAATATTTATTATAAATAATAAAGTATTAAAATTATTATATATTGTTATTCAATAATATTTTTAAAGAAATAAAAAATATTTATAATTATGTGACGGTTTGTTTGATGAGGAAATTTATATTTTTTTAAAAATTACATCAATTTATAATAAAGAACACAAAATTAGTGTTCGACAAATTAAAAAATGAACACAAAATATAAGAACATAATGTGAGTAATTGTGCACATAGGAATTTGTTTTTCAAATGACAATGTTTCAATGTAAAATATAGACACTGAAATTATAAGTGAGATTCCTAAAAAATAGTTCTGCAAAAATTACTTGAATTAGCTTTTTTAAAGTTTTCTTTTTTGATGTTTTTTCTTTTAAAAAATGGACTACCTATTTTTAAGAGTTTTTGAGCAAATAGTATTTGACCTAACTTCTCCTTTTAAGAAAATGTAAAGCCAAAAATAAGATAGGCCAAACACTACCATAATATATAAAATGTAAGAAAAATAATAAATTAATTATCAAAAAATTAAAATTCATTATAATATATATTTCCTAATATAAAGAATTCATTAATGATTAGGAAGTGTATGTGTATGTGCACATATATATTTCTAACCGAAAGAGTTATCATTGGGGTATATATTTTCAAATCCAAAGCTAGAATTACTTTATCGTAAGCATTGTATCTCACAAAAATAAAATCTTTTATCACAAAAAAAAATATAAACATAATATTTTTGCCATCAAATGAAGAGAAATATGTGATTAACTTAAATTAAATCAAATAGTAGGCAAACATATAGATTTGACTCTACGTATTTTTAAGAATGTTTACTTACATAGCATTATCACTTTCAAAACACATTTTATTTATATTAAATTAAATCTTATTGGCAATACTCAAAACAAACCTTCCTTAAAACCACAACCTTCTTGCTCATGATGCTTACTTACGAATTTTGTATCTCTGCTATCAATTTTTACCATTTATCATGATGTTTTAACAAATATTTTTCATTGATTACACTATAAAAAAACATAGTCAAACATTAGGATGGACTACATACATTTACATAAAAAATACTTGACAAAATAGTATTCGACATTCATCCATAAAAATAAATTATATGTATTGAAATGTTATATTAAAATCTCTAATTAAATCTTTATAGTTAATTAAAGACATATGGGAAAACAATTAGAACTTCACAATATCATGATTAAAAACAAATGCATAAATATACCATAACAAAATAAAACCACAAAATTATTCAAATCTTGAAGCAAAACATTTGAGCTTCTTAACTTCCTTCTCAAATCGATAATATAATGCCTTTTGTAATTTAAGATAAATAAATTAGTATTGTATTTGCATGATAGTGATAAATGGGAAGTCATTAGTTTTTAGACAAAATTCTTTATGAAGATAAAGTTTTAATAATATCAAACTTCCAAGAAGCAAATCACAAGTCTTATAAGCTTAAGATACTAATGACTTTCTTTGAAATGTGATTATATGAATAAGACTTAATGAAAACATCATGAGAAACATGAATCAACCTTGAAAAGCATCAATCTAAAGTATGTTAGCCTCCAACAATAGGTGTTTCATATCAAAAGTAGTTTTACTAGAAGGATAAACTAATCAAAAGCATACCAGACTAATCATGTTCTTAGAAATTCATAGTGTAAAAATTTCATAAGTTATATGTGATCAAAAGTATAATTAGAAGATAAGTTTTGATTGAGAGATATTTACGTGAATATTATATTTTCCTTTTTTGTAAAATCAAAATGCTCAATGTTAATATTAATAAAAAAAAATTATGTATTTGCACATGTAGCTTCTTTTTCATAAAGTAGTTTATATAGAATAATTTTTTGTATAATGTAAAAATTTGTTTAAATTTTAAAATAATTTAAATTTTTTACTTCAACTATAAATTCATTTTTTATGTTTTAGTATTAATGTAGTACTACTTAATATTTTATATTAGTTTTATTAAGTCTTATGAAAATATTTAGATTAATTTACCTAAGTTAAAAACATGTGACTTTGAAATGTGCATAATAATATGATAGTATACTCTTTTAATTATAATAATAACATGGCTCATGTGATCAAGTACTATACTAATTTTTCTTAAAGAATAAGTCAAAATAGTTTTCTTTCCTTATATTTTTCAATCTAAAATATATGTATAAAGCATATAAGTTTAATTCATTTTCAATAAAAAAATGCAATATAAATATTAATATTCAACAAAACACAAATATTTATATTAACAACGCAAGAGAACTTGTTTTAAATTCACTTTTTAATATAACAAATACAAATATTTTTTGATTGATCCTAGACACTTATCATGTCTATTATTAAAATCTTATATGCATTTCTTTTACAACTATAAAGAAAAGTGAGGACAAATAAAATTTGGGAGATATTTCAAATTTCAAACATAAATATTGAGGATAATTTCAAGGATTTTAACTTAATTAATGTAAATATATCTTAAGATTTATCAATTTAATATGTCTTTAAATTTATTTTTAAATTGATGTAAATTGTAAAAAAAATATAAATTAACCTTAAACTATAATTCATTGTAAACTGATTGTCCATAACATTTTTTATAACTTATTGAACTACATGCGAATCATAAATCCTATTATATATTATTGCTTGATTCTGCAATCTAATAGATCAAACTGTATTACATAATTAAATCATTCATACCAATAATGTGCAAGCTTATTAGAATAGATATGATTCCTATACTAGAAAAATAAGGTCATGTGAAGGTTAAAATCATAGAATGCTACAAAATCTAGTAAGTACTTTCACCTTACCAATAGGATTAGTACTTTTTTACATAATGACACTATAGTATTAGAAACATATTCAAATATCAACATATGGTGATAGTTAAATAAAAATATAACCATAAAAATATATTGCATTCTTCATACATTTTTAGATGTATCAGTCTTCTTTTTTATCCAAAAACATTTGGTGTTTTAGAATTTCAAAGTCTAATTAATGTATTTTTTTTCTTAAATATGTGTTAAATTAATATCTCATTACTATTGATGTAGACATCAAGGATCAAGATATTAAATAAGGACATTTGAGTCTAAATATAATAATATTGTACTTCTATTAAATATTTCTTATTCTATGTACATCAATCTTAAACATCTAAAGATATATGAAGGAAGTAATATATAATAGAAAGAAAAAATGTTTTTATTAAAATTGAAATATTTTATCATTTGCAATTATTCATGATTATTATTTACATAACATATAATAGATGTGCATGATGTTGTTCAACATAAATGGTTTGATAGATTTACACTCATCAATTTAATAATTCATATTATGTCACTTAATTGAATGTAATTATAACCCTAAATGTGTATAAATTGTATATAGTCAAAATCTTTGTACTTAATAATATGGTATATCATAAATTGTTGGATAAATTTATACTTATTCATCTAAAGATTTACATTGCATCATATAATTGTATATATTGAATGCATCTTACTTTAATTTTAGGAAATTTAAGTAATGTGTATAACATATTTGGTAAATCTAAAATCATTCACATAATAGTTCATATTGAGTCATGACATTAAATGCAATAAATATTTCTTATTTTGACTACATGGAGTTTAGATCCCAAATGTACTAAAATTTATTATTGTCAAAATGACCTCTAGTTGTTTTCCTATTGGTGGATGGTCTTGTAAATGGATTTGGATAGATAATGAATAAAGGCAAGATTGATTTATAAGCTTTGAAAATCAAATTTTGGATTTTTTTAATAGGATTAACTCAAGAATATGATTTTCTAGATCGTACCTGCAAAAATGTTAAACACTTATACATTCATTTATTATATTGAAACCAGTTAAAGTCATGCATGTGTTCGATCAAGCTACTTACATTTTTGTTATGCTTTATCCAATAGAGGCTTAGTTGCTTATTTATATTTCTTGTACTTTTGGCAACATTGAGAAAATGACTAAAAAACCTTATTTATGTATATGAAAAATCTATACTTAACACACCTCTAAAAAAATCTATACTTAACACATCTACAAAAAATTAGGTGGATTCATATACATTCATAGATTAGACTGAGCCTAATTGAAATTGTGCATGTACTCATTTAAGCTACTTGCATTTTTATTTTTCTTTAACTAGTAAGGGCTAAGTCAATTATTTATATTTATTGTATTTTGTCAACATTGGGAGAAACAATAAGATAAAATGCCAAAAGACTAAGAAGTCATATTTATGTACATGGAAAGTTTATACTTAACACAACAACTCAATTGGAAGTTGAATCCTCATGCGCTTCAAAACCTTTTTACTATATCACACCTGTTATCCACTTTTTTTGTTATTAGTTCAAAAAATTCTAAACATTCTTTTTCTTATAATAATTAGATAAATATGAACTCATCCATCTAACAATTTATGTTGTATCACATTTTAAAATATAATAAATGTATCTTATTTTGAATTTATGAAATTTAAGTATCAAATATGGTCAAAATCACTACATGAATGTTGCAATAAAATATAAACCATTGAAATGATTTTTGTAACGTCCTTTTTATTTATTTTAATTTCTAAAAAAACTTTTCAATTATTTTATTTCGATTAAATTTTTAAAACTTAATTCACCAAGGGTTACAATTTAAAAGAACCTAACTAACAACATTGTACTCGAGTAACTATAATGTTTCATTGAACATGATACAATCAAGTCAAGTTATCATTACATTCTTTCAAAGTAGTTAGCTAGTACATTACACAAAAGTCTAAAGTGATTAAAATATTTATATTTCTACAACGACTCCTAGTCCAAACACTTTAAAGGATCTTCTTCTGCTGAGGATTCCTCTCCTCTATCTTGACCATTTGTTGGACTGAACCGATGGATAAGTCTTGGCGTGAAGGGGTTTGAGCGTAGCGATATATTGTAGGAACATTTAGAGGAACACCTATGAATCTAGATGATGGGGTATGAGATAGGATTACTAGGATGTCTATGTGATGGAACTGCCATGGGATTATAATGTTTGGAGGCCTAAGGGCGAATCTAACATATCCTATGAATATATTGCCTCCACCAGTCCTATCATGCGTCCATCGACCCTCTAGGGGTATTATCGTTAGGTAAAAAAGGGGTTGGAACTCGTCCACCATTTAAATATGGAAAGTGGGGCTGTAGGAGTGAGTCATCCATCCTCAAAAAATCACACACACATAGGTTATCTCTATCTATCGTAGATTTTTATCTCACCATAACGTGCCTAATTTAGGGATTTTACTCAATTTAGGGCCTTTCGTAGCCTCCAATACTACTAATTTTGGGAAGACTTACATAAGCGTATCAATAATAGTGCAAGTTTACATTTTTGGTTGACGATCGGGAGTACATATCTTGCCTGGTACTGGGTCCAAGATACTCTTAATTGAATCTTGGTAATGTTCCACTTTATTTGGGACACCAAATTGGTTCCGCGACACTCTTTTCACTTTGAGTGGTACACAACTTGGCACATTATTCATCCCCAAGGAATCACCAAAACTTGTGTACATTCCTCAGGTGCCTTTTGTGGTCAACCCTTGCAATCTCTAGTCTTATTTCTCACTCGTTAGAGATTCTAACTCATTCTACCTTCCTTTCTTTGTTCATCAACCTTCCTTGATACTTAATGTTTAATTTCATGATATTATCTTATAACATGTTTCTTTCTTTCTTGCTTTGAAACTTTTATACAAATGTTATTCAATCATTGTTTTAGAGTTTCTCAGTTCATCTTCTACCCTAGGGTTACTTCTGTAATTTATTGTCTTATGGCGATAGTTATTATCACTTATACATTCCTTTACTATTGGTAGAGGTAATAAATCTCATTTCTACTATCAATATAAGAAATCATATAATATAAGAACATTAAAATTATAATCAAATATCATTCCACACATTAAAATGTCAATACAAGGATAAAATGGTCTATTTCTAAGACCTTGACAAAACAAGGGCAAAATCATCTATTCTAGTGATTTTTACTATAATTTTCCCCTTTATTTTCTCCTTTCATTTTCTCCACCTTTTTCAATTTCATTCTACTATAGTTAACTAATTAAAGGTTGGAATTTAAATAACAGATTCACTCATAAGTCAAATGATATATCTAAAACAAAGGAGAAAGGGTAAAATCATTTTTTCCTAACACTTTTATTTTTCTTCCTTCTCTTCTTTCTTTCTTCTTTTCCTTTATGATTTTCTATCTTTATATTTATTTACCTAAGCCAGGTTAATTGAATTGAAGTTTAAATAAATATTTTTTTTCCTATTTGCACCCCTTTGTTTACTAATCACACCCCTCTTATTTACTCTTTGTACCTTCCCTATTACTAATTCACCCTCCCTTATATTCTTCCTCCTCAAACACTCCTTCCTTCCCTTCTCCTCTTCCAATCAATTCATTTTTAATTTCTATTCTTTTTTGTCACTTGTTTAAATTTGCATCTAATTCCATTAACAAAATTACAACAAAATCAAACTGATTCAAGCTCGAAATTCGTAATTTGGATGAAGAATTTCTCAAACCTATGAAGGTTTGACAGGAAGGATAGATTTGTTCGATTTTGATTCATCTCTTGAAATTTTGACTTATATTCCTTATCTACCTATTTTTAACTTCAAGAACCTTGTTAACTTAATTTTAGATGTTGGGGTTCGACTTTAGAATAAAAATGTTCACTTCGAATAACCGTTAGCATACTGAAATTGAATTAGACTTCTTAAGGAAAATTCATATGATATTATGATCCTAACACGAATTAACTAAATCTAAAAGCTTCTGGCAATAGAAAAGTATAGGAAAGAGGCTCCTCCTACCTTAATTTCAAGTTTTTGGTGATTATTCTAAGCTTTCCAACGAAGCTCTAGTGACGCTACTAAATCCTAATTCTTTCCTGCTTTTTCTTAGCTAGTTGCACTTGAATGGAGCTCGAACCAATATGAAGTTGTCCAGAGTTTGAATAAGTGAAATGAGACTCGAATTGAGTACAAAATGGAAGGTTATTCTTCTTTGTGGATGCGTTCTTCAAGTTTGTTGGAATTAGTTTTTATAGGGTCTCGCTGTGTGAGTTTAAGCTTATTTTAATTTGTGGAAGGTGAACTACAAGTCAAATACGTTTTTAGGATGGCAGGATAGGCGTATAGGGAAAGGCGGTATCAGGTTGGTGTTGTAAGAAACCATGACTCGAGGAAGGAGAAGCATGAGAAAGAAGGCGACGAAGGAAAGAATAATAGAACTTTAATTTCCTAATTTGCCAACGATGGGCCTAACGATCAAATGCAATTCCTATGTCCCAATTCCTTATATGCCTCTAGTGTCGCGCCTTCGAATTCGCCCCACGCCTTTTTCTTACTTCACTTTTTATTTTCTTATTCTATTCTTTTTTCATACTACTTATATTTATTCATTACTTTATTTAGTACATAGGACGCGTAGTCCATGTGGTAATGCGTTTTGTCACTCACCTAGGTGTCTTAGGTTCGAATTCGCCCAACATCTCTTCCTTTTTCCATTCTTTTTTTCTTATTTTCTTTTTCTTTTTAATTTCTGTTTTAGATTTTTAAAAATTATATTATTGATTTCTAAATTTTTCCAAAAATCTTATAAATTAGTATATATTTTCTTTCTCTTGTTTCTATATTTTATTTCATCACATTATTTATTTATTTTAATAAATCTATTTATTTTATTATTTAGATATTTGTATACTTATATTTATTTAAAAATTCATTTCTTACTTCTAAATTAAATTTTAGATTTTTTATTTCCTTATCTCTATTCTTTTTCTTTCTTTTCTTTTCTATTTCAAAATTTCCTATATCTTATATTATCTTCTAATCTAAAATCAATATATATGTATATATACACACACATATTCTCTTATTATTTTTTTTCAATTTTTACTAACTTTTCTCCTAATGAAAAAATTTCTTATTAATTTATAATTTCTTTTTTCCATATCATTTTTTGATTAATATTTCTCACAAAATTAAATATTTTAAATTTTAACTAAACTAAACTAAAATATTTAACAAGGAAGGTAAATTCTTATTTTTCTAAATCAACTTTTATTTTTAAAAAAATAGAATGTTACAATTTTCATTTATGAATCTAAAAATTCATGTTGGTTTAGAATATGTTTAAACTCACTACAATTATGATGCATGACAAGATATCATGTTTTTCATTTTATTAAATTCAATGAATGACATGTATTTTAACGGTAAGGAATTTAGAATATGTCTATATTTACTTTAGTAAATCACTATTACAATTGACATAATACAACATAAAACATTAGGTAAAATTGACAGTCACTTATCTAATGATTCATGTTGAGCAACAATATCAAATGTTATGAATGTATTTTATTTTGACTATAAATAATATTGGGTCCTGGCTAGTTGTCATTTCCAAAGTCCACATTTGTTTTTCAATGAAAAAAGTATTTTCTTAATGTTGATTATATTTTAACATCTAAAATACAAAAAAATTTTAGGATCACCCTACAACTTGAATTAAAATGTTGCTAAATATGAAATTACATTGGACTAGTTGACAAGTGTTTATAAATTAAAAAAAATATTCCTTAATAATTACTCAAATTACACTAAAAATATAATTTTAGAGATGAAAAATTAAAGTAAGAAAGAGAAAAACATAAAATTCATTTTTTCTAGGATATAATGTTGTCACTTCAAACCCAAACATTTGTAAATAGAATGATTGGATGAGTATTTATCAATCATAAACATGTTTTTCCTTATCCATGTGAGATTTTACTTGTATTTGACTATATATTGAAATTTACATGTGAACTTAATTATGTTCTTAAATTGTGATTTTAAGGAAAATCAATTTTACAAAATCAAGTTGTTTCAAAATACTAATCAAAACACACAATAAATGTGTGATAAAAGAAAGAAAGTAAAAAAAATATAAGAAAAATACATAATAAAAAAAATATCTCAATTTAGAAATGTTAAAATAATAAATTTTAATCATACAATGTTTTATAGATGGTTAGATTAAAAAATTAGTTAATAATTATATTACCACTTAAAAATTATACAAATTTATTTTTCTAATTTTGACTATTTAAATAATATAAAATAAACAATGTTTATTATTTTTATTTACCTTAATATCAAAAGATCTCACTTAAATAGTTGTTTATAAAAGATATTTAAATATATTATTCTTTTCTGTTAATTATAAGAACTGCATTGTTTTCTCTCTTAATTTATATTTTAATTATTATAAAAAAATATGAATATAATTACATAATCAAAAATTATATTATATATAATAGTATAATTATATATATAATTAATATAAATATAATTAATGATTAAACATATATATAACAAGATAGGGATAAGATAGAGAGTTTCATATTTGAACTCAAACTCGATCCTATTTTTTCAAGGTAGAAAAAACTTGAACTTGAATTTGTCGTCAATTAAAGTGAGTTTTTTTTTTTCTCAAAATCGATATAAGGTTGAATAGGTACACATACGTTCAAATTTTATTATATATATATATAAGTAGACATATTTAAAATTTTATAATTAACATAATTTTAAAATAAAAACATCAGCTAATGAAAATATTTAATATTATTTTATGTAAAATTATTTTTATCAACACAAATATTTAGTCCTATAATTCAAATAAAAATAAAAATCTTAATACATCATCATATAATTTTTCATTTTATATGATATACATTGTGATATAAATATTAATAGTATCCCATAATTTATCTATGTCAAATATAAGAACTCACTAAATAATTTATATATTAATACATACTAAGGACTCAATCCCTTTAGCAAACATACGTTCCAAAAGAATTCATAATTTATAAGTTTGTTTTAATGATGCGATTAATGTGTATAATATTAAAATTTCAAAATAACTCTCATAAGATTGTGTAATTGTGATCAAGTGCAATATACAATATCATTGTTGAAATTAATATCCTTTGGAATAAATGATGTTTTCATTCTTTTTATAACTTCCATTCAAAACTTTTGTTTTTCTTATATTTCTTTGTGCATTTTTAGAGTGCATTATTGTTCCATCTTGTTCATGACTTTACTTGTCTTCACACTTTCCATATATAACCTACACATAACTTGACATAACGATAGTATAATTTATAGTACATAACAATAGTAAATTTTATAGAAAATATGATCACTTTCTAATTATTGGTTAATGATCTTTACTACTTTTACATAATTTAGAACAATATATTTGTTTTTAACTCATAATGAGATTATGTTTGTAATAAATTAGTCTAATGTCAATTTTGAAAAAACGAATGAAGCATAATGCAAGCAAACATATTTTGTTAATTATACATTTTTATTTTTGGTTTTCAAATGCAATATTTTAAATAAAACATGTTTGACAAAAATGGAGTTGAAATGGTTTTTTCTTCAATTTTGTAATACTTTACATTCATTTTTAAAACTATGAAAAAAGGTTTTGTAAATTTGATTTTTAATTTTAAAAGAAATGTCTTCTCACTACCTTTGACCATCATCATTCTTGTTGCCAACACTATTATTGTTGTTACTATTATTGTCATTGTTATTGTCTCTATCACTATCACCACCAATATCGTCGTTATCGCCTCCGCCATCACTATCAATATTGTCACTACCATTACTTTTGTTATCACTATCGTTGTTATCGTCACTACCACCATCACCACCCTTCGCACCATGGTCATTACCATCACCACCAACCTACTACCCCATTATCACCCTTACCGCCACCACCACCATCAAATTAATATTTTTCAATGTTATGATTATTAATTAATGTGTAATTTTTTCTTAATAAAAATTAAACATAATTTGTATAAACATTCACTTTATACATTTTTTATTATAACTATTATTATCATTGTTGTGCTATTTTTTATTATTTGTGTAGTTTTAATATATTTATTTTTGTTGTAAAAATTTATATTTTTTTATTATTTTTATTATTTTTAGTAGGTTTAATTATTTTTATGTGTTAATATTTTTATATTACATTATTTCATAGTAGGACAAGATAAGATAGAATTATTGACTCATTTCATCCATTTTCAATTTGCAACAATTTTTTAAAATAAAAATAAATTGAAATTAAAAACTCAAAACTAAAATTGTTTTTTTAAAAAAAAATTAAACTAAAAATGAAAAAAAAGCTTCGAATGGGGCCTAAAATAAGTTGATTGATTGCTAAAAAAACTATTTGGTTGCTACAAATTAGTTGAATTATAATACTTTTATTTGATATTCTATTTAATTAATAACTCAAATTTATATCAATTACGTTTGCAATTTAAGAATAACTATAAACTGCTAAATTTCATAATGGGTGATTAATATCAACCATTTATTAGTTTTAAAAGTTGATTAAGAGTAATAAATTTGAAATCAATTGGGGAATCTAAATGATAAAAATATTTAAAAAGATAATATGTATGTGAAAATAGATCTTTGTTACCTTTAATTTAAATTGATTAAGTTATTTTAAAAAAATTAAATAGATAATTGAATATATTTAGAAATAAATAATTATTTTTATGCACATATCAAGTTGTGCTAAGCGTGATCAATAAAGGATTTCCCATAAGTTTAAATTTTGAGAAATTGTGACACTTGAAACATTTTTAATTGAAGTATGCTAATAGATTGACATGTGACAAATGAAGATTTTAAGAGGAGATTGTTTGGTATATAATATAGATAAATTGTTAAAAAATTATTTTAAGCTTTAGGTTCTAATCTTAAGCTTAGCTTAGTCTATCACCCACAAATAGATGAACAATCCAAACTTTGGAAGATTTACTATGTGTTTGTGTCATGGAAATATCAAGGAAGTTTAGACTAGTTTCTGCATTTGGTTGAGTTCTCTTACAACAAAAATTATCATTCTAGTTTAGAAATGACACCCTTCAAAGCATTTTACAAAAGGAGGTTTCAAACACCATTATGTTGGTATGAGATAAGTGAGAACTTGGTGTTAGGACAAGAGTTTTTTCAAAAGATGATAGAGCAAGTCAAGATGATTCAATCCAAGTTGAAAGTTTCCTAAGATCATCAAAAAAGTTATTTTAATAAATGTATTCAGCAAGTAAAGTTTCAGGAAGGTGAACATGTATTTTTAAGGGTTAACCTAGTGACCAGTATTGGTAAAGTCATGAAATCAAAGAAATTAATTTCTAAATACATGAGACCTTTTCAAATTCTCAAATGAATTGGTTTTGTAGCATACCATATTATTCTACCCTTGTTTCTTTCCAATCTTCATGATGTTTTTCATGTTTCACAACTCAAAAAGTACATTCCCAACCCATTATATATTCTTCAGCCTAATAACATTTAGTTGAAGGAGAATATGACATGTTAGACTTATCTTGTGAAGATCTTGGATAAAAATATTAAAGAGTTGCGCAACAGGAAAATCCTTATAGTAAAAGTATGTTGGGACAAGATTGATGATCGTAATATGACTTGGGAACTTGAAGAAGATATTAGGAGCTATATCCACATATTCACACACGTAAAGAATTTTACGGACAAAATTCTCTAAAGGGAGAAAGTTGTAACATATTAAAAAATAAGATTCACAAGCAAAGAGTAGTTAGTGTCTCAGTAATGTGTACCTGTGGGTAGTGACTTTATAATCACTAATAACTGTGATAAGGAATAAAGCATTTTGGATCTTGTTTAAAGCCAAAGTGGTCTATTAAAGAGCATGATTCCTATCTCTTAAAATGATTCGAGTTCTAAAATAATCATATTGGGATTTTTTACAAGCTCAACAAGTTCTAAATTTTATTTTTTTCCTAATATATTCAAATTAATTTTCAAAGACATAGATTGTTGTTATAGTAATCCTTATTGCTTGTTCTATTAATTTTTATTCTTTAAACTAATTGTTATAGTTAATACTAATATTTAAAATAATTGTCCTTGTATCTATATTTAATTGTAATCACACCATTGTATCCTAAATTATATCATACTTTTTTATTCAATTAAACCTATACCATATTTATTATTACTATCCAAAATTTCTAATCTAATTCCATTTTATTTTAACTAACCTTATGACTCTAAGTAGCCTCCACATGTGTTTTCCCTTATAAACCTATAAATAGACATGACCTCTTATAACTCCAATCAATGAAATTGCAATATCATCCTTAATTTTCTTACGTGCCAACACCTTATGCCTTCCACGTCACCCTTCCTAGTATTTTCTTCTTGTAATACTTAAATAACACAAATTGCAACACTTAAATTCTCACAATTTTGCACCTTACACTACCATCCCTTTTTCATTTCTTTTACCTTTCCTCTTCTCGGACCTTCACCACACCATGGCACATGCATACTTTTCTTTCGTTTGCAAAGCATAAAATTTGTGTCAATTATCCTTTTTGGCACAATCTAGCCATGGCCAAATCACTACAAGATCAAGCTCAAATTCCTTTTGAGATTATAAATTTATTTTTGACTTTGAATTAATTTGGTAAATTTGAATCCCTAAATGAAACTTTAATTTTCATCGTGCTTTTTAATTTGATAGTGATTGTTTGTCAATTCATTTCTTATAATGTCAATCAAGGGTTAGAGAGAAAGTTTTGCACATAAAGAATAACACCTTATAGTACTTTTAGAAATCCCTAACAAAGTCTCAAGTATGGGATGAGTGAGAGGTAACATATAGAACAACAAAAAGAGAAAGTTAGGAGTTCCCCACTCTTAATGTTTCTCAAAGGTTCAACGTTGTTGAGTCAACAAAGACTTGTAATACACACAAACACATTGAGGGACCAAATTAGGTCACCAAAACATATAAAATCCCAAATAATGGTTATAGAATAATGAAAGACATTTTTAATTTGTATAAGTTTTCTTTAAATTTTTCAAAATTGTATTATTAGGGCTTGTTTCATAACACTTTGTGACTATAAATTTTTAATCCAAAGAACCACAACTTATCCAAACATAACAAAAATGACATCTCAATATATAAAGTAAAATAAACAAAAAAAAACCAAGACATGATTAAAAAGTCTAGCGCTAACAATGAGGGTTGAAGGCTTATTAGAAAGTAAGCAAAGATGGAACTAAAAAAAAAAGAAGTAAATGTTATATGAAAATATATACAAAACAAAATTCTTTAGCCATAATTATTAGTCAAAAAAGAAAACTCTCTTGAAATTATGAAATTAGTAAAATCTTTTGTGCAAACAAACAACAAATATGAATGCAACTTGATACAAAAATCACCGATACACAACATTAAGCAGATCAATAATGCATTCCCCAATTTTTAACAAATTGATAATATGAACAAAAATCAAATCAATAATACCTTTTTTGTGAGAGTACGATGAAAGACAACTTTGTAAGATGAGAGAGAGATTTGATAAATAACATTAAGCTTTAAGAGATGTGCATGTGTAAGAGAAAGAGAGCATTCAATGATGAAAACTTTGAGAGAGAGATAAACATAGAACTTTCAAGCATTACAAGTGTCATACTTTTTAGATTTTTGAAATGAGAGACTGTTAAGACACACATGGAGAATAATAAGACATGTAGAGAGATTGATAAAAGAGACATAGAACTAAAATTTTGTGTATTAGGTAGAAAATGAAAATGACAAAGGAAGGTCTATATTAATGATTTTGTGTTTAGTGACCAAACAATTTTTGTTGTTAATTGCTAAACTTTTACCATGATTGCCACCTTCATCACCATATAGCTACCATATATGTTACAAATACCATGATTTAGTGAACAATAACTATTTTGTTGCTGAGTAGCAAAAGTTGTTACATAATTCAACAATTAATAGCAATTTAGTTGTTACATGACAATGAAAATGGTAACCAAACAAATATTTGATTGCAAACATGATTGTTATATGCTCAATCAAAATTTTTTTCATTTAGGGATCAATTGTGTTGTGACCAGAATCATTGATCACTAATTTAATCATTAAAATTATTTAATCACTATTAACAATGGACGCATTTTAGTGTCTAATTTTTACTAGTGGCTAAAATCAATCGCTATTTAAACTTTTCTTATATTTTACCATGAGTTACATGAATTCATAATGGATCATTTTGTTTAAATTTAAAAAAATATTTAATGTTTTTTAAAAAATAGAATTTATTTCTTAAAATAAATAAAAAATTGCTATTTAAAAAAACAGTTTAAAGAAGCCTATAAAAAAAAACTACTTATTTTATTAAAAAATAATCACAAACAAATTGATTAATATAAATTAGATATAACTTCAATATTATCGACCAAATAGTGGTTGTTTATCCCTTTGGTTTTTTGCCCTTATCTTTTAGATCAATTTCTCAACATAAAAAGAATGCGGGGGAACGTACAATTAAAGCTCACAACAAAAGTTCATGTGAGAAATGCTGGCCCCGAATGGAGAGAATGACTTTTTCACTGATGAAAAAAGTAGGCATGAACAACTAATATTGCTTTCTTGAATAATTAGTGGGAGGTTAATTGATTTTCCGAAGTATATTCTAAAGAATAAACTAGTGAAACTGGGTAAATCAGGATCACATATATCTGCTCCCACCAAAGGTCTTGTCCAAGCCAAGCTATAAAAGGTGATATGCAAAACATCAAGAATATCCATTCACTAAGTGTCCCATATTGATGTTTGAATTTGAGTGAAATTCTAGAGAATTAAAGAAAACAATTCAAGTTAATTTTTTAAATTTTATTTAGAATTAGTAAAGTAGAACTATTTTTGAATTGTACAATATGATAACATTTATAATCACTTGCCACCCAATCTAAAATAAGTTGTCCTCTTTTAAAGCTACCGAACTTCTGTGATTTTGTGCAACAAAAATTATTACTCTATAAGTAATACTACCGTAAGTTAGTTAGTAAAAAATGGTTTATAAAATCCAATGTTAGTTTTTTTCAGCAATTAAAAGTATAAAAGTAATCGAATAAGGGGGGATATGTAACATATTGATACTTTAACCACTAACATCATTATCACTTATTTTAATATTTATGCGACTTTGTTAAAAGAAATTGAGGATCTATCATGACCGTTTAAATTTAGGTACGATTACTTGACAGTGTTAAAGAAACAAGTTTGTACTAATATTATTATTTCTTTATTAAATTAACATCTCACCCGTCCTTTGACTCTTGCCTAAAAACTGTCCTTTTAATTGCTGAAAGATACAATGCTTTCTTTTTCTATTGCAGTTTCCTTATTTCGGATTGTATTTAATATAAATTTAAATTATATTTGTGATATCACTTTAATCATTCCAGTGCCATCTACATTTAAAGCTTTTAAAGTTTGCAAATGGCCATGCCCATGTATTAAAACATGTACTAAACGTTTACGAAAAAAAAAAAAAATCAAATCGTATGATAATTCTGTTTCGGAAATGAAACATATGATAATTCGATATATATATATATATATATATATATATATAAAATCAGAAGTGTTGGAATTAGAATGACAATTGTGTGGACTAACTAGAGTGCTCAAGATGCGCTTTGTCTTATTAATTCGATATGATTTGAAATTAATTTTGATGAATTGAAGTTTTAAAAGTTAGATATGACATATTTTAGGGATAAGATTTGAATTAGGTAAGGTTTGAATTGTTTATGTTAGAACAGCCACGTCCTATGCATTATCTAGCTCTTTTGACGTACATAAACTTTTTCATCGTTCAATTAGAATACTTTAGAACGAATATATTATATCAAAGTGTAATGGAATTATAAGAAAGAAAGGTGTCATGGAATTACTAGCAAATGAAAAGTTTTTCCTTTTAATTGAAGACACCCCTTTACACAACAAATATGAGAAAACAGGTCCAAACAAGTCATGGGCACATCGCAACACAAATTGCTCGAAGACCCAACAATTTTTTGAGTAGTCACAGTCTCTTCAAATTGATTTAACACAAGTAAACGAGTCAGCAAGAATTGTACATTTGCATTTGCACATGTGCTCCCTCACATCACAAAGAACAAATCTAGGTTCAATAATAACAATAATTTCTTCCTCATGCCTATATGACTATATCCCTCACGCACACCCTTGCTACGGTTAGTGTCCCCAAGCAACAACAAGTAATCATCATTCATAGAAAATCATGGAGTAAAAATATTCCATGACGCTTTTTTTTAATTTTTTTTTTCTCGAGAAACAAACACCATCTTAGATATTACTTACTTACTAGTCTGGAATTCAAATTAAACCTCTTCTTGAAGCATTCCCATTTTTTAGCACTCTAACACTATGATTGCTGTATTATTCCAAACCGGGTTGGGTTCTGATACCTTATCCAATCAGAAACACAAATCCCTCTCTCTCTATCTCCTGCGGTGGTCTGTACGGTCCCTATCATGGACTTGGACTGATGTGATCAACGCAGTGATGTAACCAATTACGTGGACCTGTTACAATGGGTACGGTGCACCATAACGCACCGAATCATCAAAGGACCCGAAAGGCAAAAGCACAAAACAAGAAATCATGTGTACGTTTCGAGTGCAGTGTTAACATCTTTATGGATCCGTAACTCGCAATTACTATCGCCATTTATTACTACTTGGCATTCATGCAAAAACCAACCAAAAGCAACTCTCATAGATTTTGTCATTGTCAATATCATTTCTTGTTTATTCTTTTTCATAACTGAATTTCCTAATCATTTGGGAAAAAAATAATTAAGTATGAAGTATTTATCAAATTAAAAATATACAATTTTTAACATTTATCTTTGATAATTATTTATTTTTTCTAAAAGAAAATTTGAATTAACGAATGTGAGTAATGATTTATAAATATACACTAAATTGTTTTTCTAGAAGAATTATAGTAAAAAGTATAAGTTTAATTTGTTTAGAATACACCCAAAAGTACATATTGTGAATACGATTTTCTTCAAAAAAATTAATGTTAACTTACACGACAAAAAGTCCACAAAATTACTCCTCTTCCTTTTCCTTTCAAAAGAGAAAATATGAGAAAACAATGGACCAACACAATCCCATGTCATTTTCCTTCTGTTACTAAATTTAAATGCTACAAATAAGAGATGAATTTCATCGTTATCTTCAAATAATGTAGAGTTCGCAGTAAAATTGATTCAATTAATTAATTTAACGTTTAATTTTATCCAAAAAACATAACATGAATTTTGATAATTATCAAATACTATCATCAATTGTTATCGTAAAAAAAATCATCAATTAAGTTTTACCAATTTAATTAATTTAGTTCCTAAATATAATTACAATTAATTAACGTAATGGTCAGAAACTAAATTACCTTGCGTAAATCAAAATTAAGCATTAGAATAATTAATAATTATTAAAATTAAAAATTAAATTATTTTAATATAACATCAAATATTAAACGAAGTAACAGTTGCTGATATTAAATACTCCTACTAAATTTTCTTTGTTTAGTGCTTCCTCTGTTTTACTTTTTTAGTACTGATATTTATTTTGTTTGACGTTTAGCAAAAACCAATTGTCCTATTGTGATTGTCATTTTACATATCAATAAACCATTAATTTTTATTAAATTTTTAATCATTTATTATGGAGTGAAAAAATAAAAAAATAAAAAATGTAAAAAAGAGAAAAACTTTTTAACATGAAAAATAAGAGATATATTAGAAAACGACATCATAATTTTTATAAAATTTAAAAGATTAATTTCATATCTTAATTCTTATATTAAAATCTTAATCGTAAAACAAAACTAGACAAAGATATTAGAAAGTATTAAATTTAATGACGGTGTTAATTGGAATCAGACGCTTTTTACTGCGGCATTGCGAAGTATGTTCAAAACGCGCGATTGTCGCAGACGCGCGGAGTAGGTTCGTGTCAAGTCTACATTCGATCTTATCTCAATAGTTATCTAAGACCTAGGCATGGCATTTTCGTAGTTTTTCCCGAAAGCAGGTGTTATTAATCCGACAGTCGTTTTCAATTTGTCGATGCCGTTTTCTCTTTCTCTTGGATTTTTTT
This sequence comes from Pachyrhizus erosus, assembly GCA_026544285.1. Classification (NCBI taxonomy): domain Eukaryota; kingdom Viridiplantae; phylum Streptophyta; class Magnoliopsida; order Fabales; family Fabaceae; genus Pachyrhizus; species Pachyrhizus erosus. The sequence continues at coordinate 59,046 of JAMLFT010000011.1, read as the reverse complement.
TTTTTTTTTTGAGGGGTAGCATATACTGGATACGTAGCAGAGAGAGTGTGAGACTTTAGCAGAGGGTGAGGCTCACTTGGAAAGCACTGACAAGGACTGATGCATGTTCACGCACTCAACGGTCAAGATTCTCTCAATATCCCATCGTCAAAATCGACGCCTACCCTTTCTCTGATTTCATTCGAAAGCCCCCAACCAACCATCCATGGTTGAGTTTAAGTTAGGATAAGGTAACCATGGTTAAATAAATCTACACTCAACCAATTTGTGTTACTTGGTTGCTTTCACTTCACCACCACCTTCTCCTTCTTCTTCCTCCTCATTTTTTTCTCTCTCTCTTTACCCCTCTCACTCTTGAGCTTTTCTTTTTAATACGGAACTTGTGAGTGGCACTAAGGGTTTGAGCCTTTCTCTCACTCTAAGCTCTAAGCTCATTCACCTCTTGGGTGGTGTGGTCTATAATGTAAATTACGATTTGTGCAAAACTTGGATTTTCTCAGATCTATCCAACTTCTCTTTTTGTTTTCCTTTTGTTCTGTTTGGAAATTGTCATCATCACCATTTGATTTGCAAGATCATAATTTTTCTGTTTTGGGTTTCCTCCCATCCATATCATTTTTCATTTTTTTTTTCTCTGGTTGTTTTTTCCTGAGAAAAATTGAGTTTTTTTGGCTACCCTCCAAGCAGATCCAAGATGGGAAATGTAAAATTTTCAGTTTTTATCAGTACGCTCTTTTAAGACCTTCCTTCGTGTTGTAGATTTGAAGATCTTGTCATTACCTCACTCTTGTTTGGACCAAGATCTGTTCCCCCTTTTTCTTGTTTTAGATCTTGGTTTTCTCCATGATGTAGTAGAACTTCAAATTTGAGAGCTTTACCTTTCTGGGGTTGTGTTTTTTTTTTCTCTAACCCGTCCCTCCCTTTGTAGTATGAAAAATTTCCTGGAAAGTTGGGGAGTTTGTATCACTGAGTGAGAGAAAGAAAAGGAACAAGAGGCAAAAAATGATGAATTATTTTCCGGACGAGGTAATAGAGCACATATTTGACTATGTGAAGACACACCGTGACCGGAACGCTTTGTCTTTGGTGTGTAAAAGTTGGTACAGAATAGAGAGATGTACGAGGCAGAGGGTGTTCATAGGGAACTGTTACTCCATCACTCCGGAGAGGTTGATCTCAAGGTTTCCTGGTCTCAAGTCTTTGACTTTGAAGGGAAAGCCTCATTTTGCTGACTTCAGTTTGGTTCCTTATGATTGGGGTGGCTTTGTGTATCCATGGATTGAGGCACTGGCTAGGAGCAGGGTTGGGTTGGAGGAGCTTAGGCTCAAGAGGATGGTGGTTTCGGATGAGAGCCTGGAGCTACTTTCTCGTTCTTTCACACACTTCAAGTCTTTGGTTCTTGTTAGCTGTGAAGGGTTCTCCACCGATGGCCTTGCTGCTATAGCTGCAAATTGCAGGTGAAAATTCTTCTGTTGTTGGTGTATGTCTGCAAGTGTTTGTTGCACAACCTTTTCTGGTTCGTCTTGTCTTTGTCTTTTTTATTTGCTTTGCGTTTGAAAGTTTGTTTAATTTTGATGGTTTCCTGCTGTTTTATGTGTTTTGGAGGTTGTATAGTTGAAGGTATATTCTGATTGGTTGTCTTTGTCTTCTTGTGCTGTCAGAGTGACACTATTTTGTTTTATATATTTTTAAGTTGATTATTGGCCTGTATTCTCTCTGGCTACCTACCACTTTGGGTAAATGAGTTTAATTAGTTGCGCGAAGTGATTGAATGAGAATGGCTTTGAACTTAGGTTTTGGTACATGATGTGAAGGTTTGTAGACAAGCCAATGCCCAATAGGGTTTTGAGAGCATGATTGATCTGTTCTTACTTCAGTTTATTGTAAATTTATAAATTGCTCATGATTAGGAGTTTTTCTTGGAACAATATTACCCTAAGAAATAATATGTTGTTTATATGTGCTATGTGTGGGGGTTACGGATGAATGATGTAGATGAATCTATTATACTGATTGAGAATGGCATGCAGGATACGTTTGGAATGTGTTTTTGACTCCTGGTTTTACATGTGTTTTATTTTTGTGAAATGCAGGTTTCTTAGAGAGCTGGATCTGCAAGAAAATGAAGTTGAAGATCACAAAGGCCAGTGGCTAAGTTGCTTTCCTGATAGCTGTACATCACTTGTTTCACTTAATTTTGCTTGCCTTAAAGGAGAGGTTAGTTTGGGAGCTCTAGAGAGACTTGTGGCCAGATCACCTAACCTGAAGAGCTTAAAGCTGAATCGTCCAGTGCCCCTTGATGCACTGCAAAGGATAATGATGCGAGCACCTCAACTAGCGGATTTGGGTATTGGATCATTTGTCCATGATCCAGAATCAGAGGCCTACATAAAGCTTAAGAATACTATTCTCAAGTGCAGGTCCATAACCAGTTTGTCAGGGTTTTTGGAAGTTGCTCCTCACTGTCTTGAAACTATATATCCTATTTGCCCAAACTTAACATCCTTGAACTTGAGCTATGCAGCAGGCATTCGAGGTAGTGATCTGATAAAACTAATTCGTCACTGTGTGAAACTTCAGCGCTTATGGGTAAATATATCAAATTCAAAACTTTTTCCTTTGATTTGTTAATTCTTATATTTGTGAATATCAATAATTTCTAGACTTGTGCAGATAATGGATTGCATTGGAGACAAAGGACTAGGTGTTGTAGCTAAGACATGTAAAGATTTGCAAGAACTGAGGGTTTTCCCATCTGCTACCTATGGAAATCCTGCAGCTGTCACAGAAGTAGGGCTGGTTGCAATATCAGCGGGTTGCCCTAAGCTTCACTCATTACTCTACTTCTGCCACCAGATGACAAATGCTGCTCTCATAACTGTGGCCAAGAACTGCCCGAATTTTATCCGCTTCAGGTTGTGTATCCTTGATGCAACAAAACCTGACCCGGATACAATGCAGCCACTGGATGAAGGTTTTGGTGCAATTGTGCAGTCTTGCAGGCGACTCAGGCGCCTATCTCTCTCGGGGGAATTGACTGACCAGGTATTCCTTTACATAGGAATGTATGCTGAGAAGCTTGAAATGCTGTCTATTGCATTTGCTGGGGAGAGTGACAAGGGAATGCTCTATGTGTTGAATGGATGCAAGAAGCTTAGGAAGCTTGAGATAAGAGATTGCCCTTTTGGCAACGCCTCACTTCTGACGGACGTAGGGAAGTATGAAACAATGCGATCCCTTTGGATGTCGTCCTGCGAAGTGACCGTTGGAGCCTGCAAGTTGCTAGCCAAGAAGATGCCAAGGTTAAATGTGGAGATCTTCAATGATAATGAGCAAGAAGATTGTAGTGTGGAAGATGATGGGCAGAGGGTAGAGAAGATGTATTTGTATCGTACATTGGCTGGGAAAAGGAAAGATGCACCTGAATATGTATGGACTCTGTAGGTGCATTGTAGGTCATTTAATTTCTTGTTATTCAGAAGTTTGTACTTGTTTTTAGGCTGACTGATTAATGCAATTTTAGCCGGGTGTAGTGTTTTGCCACTTCCTTGCATCTGCTAGTTTTATACATATGTCAGATTGCCTTTTTTCCTAGTTATTATTATTCCATAATGCAACTTTTTGTTACGTATGTTATTAGAGTTTGAGTATTTTGCTTTCATCTACTAGAATGCAATAGTGTTTAGTTTCACACCCTATTTTATTGGAGTGATTTTTCTTCCTCCATGTTGAACATGTTATCCGCTGAAACATGTGTAGTTAAGTTGATGAACAAAGCTTCCATGGACACAGCAGATTCAATGGAACATCTGTAGAATCTGCGCTGATTTCATTTTCAGCAACACCCTCCCAAACAAATTCAGGCTATGTTGAGCTTTCCAATATAAATTGATTGTTTTCTCAATTCCTTGTGCTCAAGTACGTTTGGAGGACTAATTCCCCTCCTCATTCACGGAAAAAGAAGTAAAAGAATATATAATTAATAATACGCTATATAGTCTCGATGCAGCGCCATCCAACATCATAAATTGAGTATATTTCAGTTAACTTTTGCAAATTTTATGGAATGAGAAATTTATGTTAGAACTAAATTTGTATACCTTTTTTTTTTGCGTGAGCATAATGATAATAAAAGTTTGAAGTTTGACTTTATGTAAACTAATCAAATTTTTCTTTATTAAGCTGACCTTAGTGGGTATAAATTAAATTTGTAGTATACCTTACTATGAAACTTAATCTAAGTTATGTTTTTTCACTGCTACTCATACTATTTTTAAGATCAAATTTGATTTTAAGTGGATCCATCTAAGTACGAATCTTCTTTCTGCAAAATCTCTTTTTCAATCATTAACACATGTTTGGGGGACGTTTACAATTCTCCTATTTAAAACATCACTTGAATAATTAATTTGTCATTGTCATCGAGAATGTTCTTGCGTAGATTTTAGAGCATAATCCTTTCTCATGTCACAATACATAAATGCAATGGAGCAATCTACTTACGAACTTAGAGCCATATGTGCTAGTTACACATCTATCTTCCATACATAATTTATGAAGAGTAGGAGTCCTACAGTTTATCTAAAAGATCTTAAGCTCCATTCTAGCTTGTCGTGCTAAGCAGTCAAATGCAAAAACTGATTAAAAAACCAACTTCAGAATCTTTAGACAGGCTTGTTCACAATGCGGTTCATGTTCTAATGTTGAAAAATGCTTGATGTTGCCTGTTTCTTTCGAATTCGGCTTCCTATGTTGAAATGGTGTCAATATACCATTTGTCCAGTACATATATTTTTTTTAAGATATGCTTGTCATTTATAAATAACAATCTTAGAGTTGTTTGTAACATAGGCTTTAATATATTTTGCCATTAAAAATATAACATCCTGTATCTACTTATATTCTGTTTTTAGTTTCTGAAAATTACAAATAAAATGCATGTGCTTTAAATTCTTGGCAGAGGACTCAACTCTATTATTATTTTTGTTTAATGTGAAGACTATAAATGAATAAAATTAAAAAAATTATAAATTGACAGTATAAAAGATTTTTTTGGATCACTAATCACAAATGATTAATACTTATTATGATCTTTAATTGGTTTATAGTATAATTTTTTTTCAATAATAATGCATAAAAATTAATTTAACTCATAAAATTTTTATAAAAATTAAAATTACAAAACATATTTTTGAAAGATAAAAATATATTTAAACTAAACATTTAAACACTGCTTCAACAACTTACAACAATTAAACCTATTGGTACTCATACAATTTTTAGGCTTAATTATATATCTGATCACTTAACTATAATCATTTTATGAATTTTATTATTCAAATTTTTTCTTTTTGTAATGTGTCATCATATTTTAAATTTTTATGTATTTTATCACTTTTTTTTTTTTTTACATTTTACCGTCTTGTTAATAACAAGATAATGTTATTTCAAAAAAATTAGTGACATATATTTAACAAATCAGTAAAATATAAAAAAATAAAAAATATAATTATAAAATGTGAAAGAAAATTGGATGTTAAAATTTATGAAATGATAATAATTAAGTAATAAAATATACAATTAAATCAAATTTTTTATAAAGATCAAAACTACAAAACGTGTTTGTGAGAAATAAAAATATATTTAAATCTACGTATTTAAACACACATTGCTTCAATAACGACTTACCACAATTAAAAACAATGGACCGTAAATTAGTTTTTACAACCGATTTTAAATCCATTGGTAACAACTATGAAAGAACGAGTGGTGTTACTGTTTAACAATGGAAGCATGGAATGACCATAATATATTAGTTTGTTATTCCACATAAAGAGACTGTTGTTTACAATTTCCAATATACATTGAGCACTCATACAAAGAAATTCACAAAAAGATCACACCAGAAAATCTAAGAACAACCCAGTAATGAGTGAGAGAAACAGTACAGACCCAAGAGTTACAAGAATGACTAATACATGCCAGGTCCCGCACATATCAAGTAAGACAATTAGAGCAACATTTATCCAGAGAGCTATAACCAACCAAGTACACCCAAACTGCAGATACAACTTTTAATATGATTATCAGAAAAAGCAACACTCCTCTAGCAAACAACAGCAGCAAAACGCTGTCAAGCTGCACATGTAAAAGAACAAAGGAATCTCAGTCTTCAGAACCGAAAAGGCTTTAAAAAAGGACAAGCAATATAACACGGAAAGTAGAAAAGGATTTCATTTGATATTTTAATTGAAAAAGTAGATTTCTCAAGCTGAAAGATAACAATTGTATAGAATTTCCTTTTGTTTAATGATATGTTACAAAAGCAAATGATATTTTTGCACATTAAAGAAAGCTTGTAGTCATATGAAATATTTCTCCCTAGTCCCTACACCTTGGATGAAAGTTTATTAAACAAAAACATGGCTTTGGATTTATAAATAACAAATAATTCAAACGTGATGCTTGATTAAACCAAAAAAAGTATGAGATTTACATTTTTTTTTCAAAAAAAAGAGGTCAAGATCATCAGCAAAATGTAAATTTTGATCTGATGATTCAAAGACACCTGCTTTTATTGTGTAATATGAAATTAATGAAGTAATTCAACAGCAGGAGTTGACTTCAATGATTAAAGACAATTTGACTCTAGTAATTCTATTTGTTGTCATTTTTCTTCCAGAAATTCAATATTTACTTGATATATTCTAAGAACTACAGGTTCGATGCCAGGTTAATCATTCTGAGCAACAGGAGGTGTAGCCAAAAGAGGGGACACGGTTGTCCAAAGGATTTTGTTTTAGATTTCCAGAATACTTTTGGTCTCAAGTAATACTCAGTTTTAAAGAACTGTTAGCAAATTTTACACAACAAAGACTTGTCACATGTGGACCTCTAAAAAGTTATTCTGGCGGTGATCTGAAGTGAGGGATATATCTATGGATTCCATGGACAAGTACAGTACTAGTGTCATTGGTCCAGCTAGAGTCAGAGATTTATGATGATCTACACATACAGTTGTCTTATTTCCTATATTTATGCTAAGAAACCAACAAATCAAAACGTACTAAAAAGTATTTCAAGTGATCAAGGGGATCGTTTTTGTCTTACTGATGCAGAGTTCATTTAATGGTATATGCTTGAGCACTTAATAGAAACTCAGGGAGAGAGTATAAATAAGATGTAGGAAACGAGACAACAACGAGAAAAGACATCTGTTATTGAATATCAGAATTCAGAATACTAAGGAAGGAGAAAATCCTCCTCCAAAGGTTTACCTTTGCACCTCTAACCCCCAACAGATACTCTATAACTGCCTAACTCTATATCACCTAATGTACACTCTGTATATTACTCCCATTAACCTTGGCCTGCTGGGTGTTGTACCGTCGTGTTCTAAACAAGTCTTTAGCTACTCATATCTATGATTAGCATGCCAATGTTAGACATAGCTTGCATTGAGTAGAAATAATTATGAAGTTACTGTTAGTGTGCATTGCAGGACTCAAAGTTTTAATGTGAGTGTTTGGTACAAGGAATCTTTCATCTGTCATTCCCAACTAAACTACTTTCCTGAGCATGAGTTTTCTAGGAATAAGATTCCTTGAAATTTTTATAAAATGTGATTGGTTATTATTCAATTTTCCTTCATGTTCTACTAAGTCCTTAGCTACTCATATCTACGATTAGCATGCCAATGGTAGACATCGCTTGCATTGAGTAGGAATAATTATTAAGTTACTGTTAGTGCGCATTGCGGGACTAAGTTTTAATGTGAGTTACTATGTTACGATTTGCCTTCAACCTATACATTAGCCTAAAGTTGTGATTGGTACGAGCAATCTTCCATCTGCCATTCCCAACTAAACCTGAGCATGAGATTTCTAGGAATAGGATTCCTTGAAAAATTTATAAAATATGTTTGGTTATTATTCAATTTTCCTACAAATAATATATATACTGTCAATTACCACGGGAAAATTTAGTAACTTATTTACTATGAGAAAATTTTACTCCCACCTATGTAGATAGGAAAGCTTTATGCTCACTTCCTAATAAACTAGCATTTCTAGGAATCTTTTTATTCTCAGGAAATATTTTTTAAGTAAATGTCTAATTGCATATTCACTTGAAGAGCATAGTGATATAAGTATTAATTATTTTTAATGAGGAGGAACTAACACCATATAGAGGCATATTTTATCCATCCTTGTCTTCAATTGTTTCTGCAGGTCCTAGGTCTCTTTAGAGTCCCAAGTGTACAATTGTTCTTCGCCTGTCGAACGAGATTGACATTGATTTGGATGATGAATACATCAGCTATTCCCACTACCCTTTCCCCCCACTACCATGTGAGTGGAAGAAACATCCTGCTTTGAATGCTACATAGATAAAAGATGACTTTTATCAGTGATATTATGCCTTCTTGGATCATTATCTCTTTAGACTTTTCAGAGAAGAAATCTTCTCACCCCAGGGAATTATGTAAAATGGGCAACAGGTTTTACAATTTTAATTTAGGATTTGACTTTGAAATTTGGGTTTTTGATTTGTGATTATTTTCTATTTAGAGAGTTTATCCTATGTTAAATTGGATTAGCATACACCAGTATAGAATAGGGTTATCCTATTATGATGTTTTTCTCTATTGATTCTATAAACATATCATCAGTGTAAAACATTGAGACCTTAGAGGATTACGAAGCCTAAAAGGTTATCATTAAACAAATAGCAATGATAATTTATTTCTATGTCTGCATCACTAACTCATGCAGAAAGGAAAGAAAAACGGAAAGATGGAAGGAACTAAGATAACACTTGAAAGGTGATCCAATAACAATAGTCAGTTTCTATGAGGTGTTCACAAGGATTTCTACTTATTATGGTAGTAAAATACAGAAGCACCCATTTCATCTATCTGTTTGTACTGTACGGAATTCTATATGTTTGTAATTTAGGAGGGATGCTTTGGTTCAGCAATGTTGCATTCTTTGAGTGCCTTGAGTGGTGCTGAGATCCTCAGGAGGGGGTGCCTTGTTTCTCTCTGTGGTAATTGAAAAGTCATCAAGCAAATGTTCCATATACAGAAATTCGTCAGAATTATTTTTTTTTATGTAATGGTAAAGTCAAATTTTTGTTTTTCGTTGAAATCAGATTTCAATATTCATTTTCTACATTAATTTCCCACAACAAAATTATGTGATCTTATACCATTAGATTAAAATTTTAAAAATGAAAAGAAATTGGTATAAAAATGTTACTTTTTTTTTTTTTTTTTTTTTTTTCTGGATGAATCAGGATACCACTCGACCAGAAACTAAGAACTAATCCCTCAAAGTACTTAAATCCATTTACTTCTCTCAACATATATTTTTCCATACAAAATACAAATGTTCCTTACATCATGTGAGTTGATAACCCCTATATATGTATGCAGGGTTCTAGAAATGTATATTTGAATTTGAAAGTAACCCCTCCGAGCTTGGCAATTATTTAGAAGAAAAAAGAACATAAACATGATAATATATACTCCTCTAAATCTAATAACCCATAAGGAAAATAGAATTAAAAAAAGAAAAACATACCAGCCTTGCAAGAAGGAAGTAAAACCGGGGTTATCATTGTGATGATGCTGAACGTGGTGGCAGTGGTAATGGGGAGGAGGTGGTGGAGGATACCCTTGGTTGAAATAGCCCTGGTAACCTTCGTACTGTGGAGGCGGTGGCGGGTACGGCGCATACCCTGGAGGAGGGTGCGGCGGCGATGATGGGAAACCCGGTGACGGGTAACCCTGTTGTGGGGGATAAGGAGGGGCGTAGCCTGTGTAGATTGAAATCGAAAAGATCGATGATGGGTAAGAAGAAAGAAAACAAATTAGACAAACAGAAAGGGTTTTATATATATGTATATATACCTGGAGGAGGATAATAGGGGTCTTGGGGTGCTCTCTGGTAATTACTCATTATGTGAGGAATTGGGATGAAGGGCTCTGTTTTTTTTTTTTTATTTTGTTTTTTCTGGGTGAGAAAGGAAATTTGGAAGACCAGGAAAGCCAAATGTATGCGTTCAAGGGACAGCCTTGTTCGTCATGGTGCTCCAATGATAACTTGCCACGTAGCATGTCTACGTTGCTGCACATGTAATTGGTTTGACCTGTTTTTATCTTCTCTCAATGTTATATTAATTGAAGATGGGTATTATTAAGTAAAAATTGAAGGTACTAAATATGTTGAAAATAAAAAAGAAATATTGATTTAATTATGTTTTTGTCATTAAATTGTTTGTAAAATTTATTTTTAATTTTAAAATCAATTTTTTTATATTTTTTATCTTTATATTTTTTAATATTTTAATTTATGTTATAAATAATAATATTAATTTAATAATATTTACAACTTAGTAAATTGTTAATTGTTATGTCATTGAGTATGATTGAATAATTATATATAATTTTTTAAAAAATTATATTTTTTATCTCATAATTATTATAATAATGTTAAATTAATTGATGAGAGATTAAAAATATAGTTTAATACATGATTGTATTGTCTTTGTTATGATTAGGTTGAATCATGACAAGACAATAATTTTATTTTCTAAAAATATTAGTTGGGAGGTGAACTCTCATATCTTTTAAGTTGGGTTCTAGGATCTAAAACACAAAAAATGTGAAAAAATATTTTTGAATTTTCATTTTTCATAAAAAGACCACATGGAACACCTAATGGTTTATTCTAGACAAAGTCAACCAAAAACTTAGTAATTGAAAAGCTTGCACTTTGTAACTTGTAGGATGGATAACTCAGGTTAAATTTGTTTTATAGGCTATACCTAGTTATGTCATACAAACGACCTTTCTTCCTCTCTTTATTTGCGATGAGCTTGACAAGAAATGAAAAACTTTTATTTGAAGGTGAATCATATGCTTAAAGGCAAATTCATATGATGAATTGGAATTCTATTTGTTTCCAAAACAATATAGGTGGTTTGGGATTACAATTGCTTAATTAGCTAATCAATTCAAGTGGCTTTGATGAAAATTGGATGGAGACTTTATATCTAGAAGAAGGACTTACGGATTTATATTATCAGGTTAAAGTATAAATGTGAGAGTGATTTAATGTTCAAAATTCAACTTGACAAGCCTAAAATTAATATTTGTTGTGGTATTTGTCACACTCGATTGAAAGTGAAGTCTACTCTAATATGACATGTAGGTAATGGTAGAATAGGGGGATTTTGGGCAAATGCTTGGGGTGCCAAATTAGGGATTTCTTGTAGACCATGTTGATGAGAATTGTAGACCTATTTTAATGGTTAAGCTTCATGTCATCTATGTTATGTATTAAGAGACTAGGATATGGAGAGACTTATCAAGTTACTATCTTCTCATGCTAGCAATGGTATCAAGGGAATGTGCCTTGTTGTGGAAGCAATACAAAGGAATCCTTGGGTTAGGTAGGTATTATTGAATGGCTTAATCTTATTTTGTTGATAACTTTGTTTTTTTTAATTTATAATGTATTTTTTAACATAAACTATTTTTTTTATATCTTTTCCTATCTATTAGTGTTTTTGTTGGATATTATTTGCATAATACTATTAATAGATTCTTGATTTTTTAATTTCGAAGTGCCTGAAATTTCTCATAATACAATTATGGAATCTAGAGATGTTATTTCTTTGGAAATGTTTTTCCTTTGAAAAATAAATTGTCTAAACATGTTTGTGATGCTTCTTATTTTGTTTTGTTGTCTAGTAGTAATGTTAATAAAGATGTTGAACTTTAACTAAAAAGGAGTAGAAAAGCTAGAAAGGTTAAGGCATTTGGTCTTGAATTTTGTTCCTTTTAGCTTGAAGGTGATCTTAAAACCTATAGTGAGTCAATGAAGTCCATTAATGCAACTTTTTGGAAAGATGTTATTAATGATGAAGTGAATTCTCTTAAAGCTAATAAATAAAACTTGGTTTCTAATTGATATTCTCCCTTGTTGTAAAAGTATAGGTTGTAAATGTATTTTTCAAAAGAAATTAAGAACTTATGGATTTATAGAAAAATTTATGGCAAGACTTGTTATTGATTGTAAATAAGTAGAAGGTGTAGATTTCTTTAACATATATTCTTTTGTTTCTAAAGTTACTACTATTAAAGTTTTAGTTCCCTTCCTTGTGTTTTAATTTATAATTTCATAAACGAATGTTAAAATTACTTTTTAAAATGATGATTTAGAAGGAAAAACATTATATGAACCAACCTGAAGGCTTTGTAGAATTGAGTAAAGAAAAAGAAAGCTTTTAAACTTAAATCTTTGTATAGTTTTGAAAAATTTGATCAAGTTGTTTTTCATATGGTTTTCAAATCAATAATAGTGATAAATGTATATATGTTAAACAATTTGATGATGGTGGATGTGTTATGTTATGTTTTTATGTGGATGATATACCAATGTTTGACAATAGTTTGCATGTCATAAAAGAAGTGAAATTTGTCTTGTTTAGTAACTTTGACATAAAGTAACTTAATCTTGTATGTGTGATTTTGGGCATTAAGCTAATAAAGAAAAATGATGACATTGTTTTGACTCAATCACATTATGTTGAAAAATTATTGAAGAAGTTTAATTATTTTGATGTGAAGCTTATTTCTATATCTTATGACTCATCTATTAAGTTAAATAAAAATTTAAGTGAAGGTATTTCTCCTCATAAATGTTCTTAAATTATTGGTTCTTTATTGCATTTGACAAATTTCTCTAAGCATAACATTGCATATGTAGTTGTTAAATTAGGAAGGTATAATCATATTCATGATCATTCTCATTGGACTACATTAGAAAGAGTATTTAGATACCTAAGAGAAACCATTAAGCACAACATTCATGATACATGTTTTCCTACAGTAATTAAGGTGTTTAGTTATGCAAATTGATTTTTTTTTATGAAACAAAATCAACTAGTGATTATATCTTTACTTTGGTTGGAGGTGTAGTATCATGAAAATCTACAACGTAAACTATTATATCATATTTTACCATGGAAGTATAGATTATTGATTTGGATACTATTACTAGTGATGTTGAGTATCATAAAAATTTGTTGTGATTTTCCATTATTAAATAAATATATACCTCCAATTTCAATGCATTGTGATAGTCAAGTTGTTAGCAAAACATATAATGAAAAAAGAAGACACCTTAGAGTGAGCCATAAGTCTATTAGAATTTTAATATCACATGGTGTTATTTCTCTTGACTTTGTCCAATCAAAAAGTAATCTTGCGAATTTGCTTACAAAAGGGTTGACTTGTTAATAAGTACTTGAGTCATTACTAAAGCTCATCAATTAGTCATAACAATGAGCATTTGTCTCCAAGTGAAGGATGATCCCATGAATAAAGTTCAATGAGTAACAATGAAGTTATTTGTTGACCAAAGTAAACAAAAATTATTATTCTTGTGATGTTATTCTAATTCTCATTCTTATGGTGAGTTGTATTTTAATTTGTGGCAATGTTAAGGTTGAGGTACTTACATGTATATATTATTGTGTTTAATTTAAAGTACCTCTTAATGGACTCGATGACAATAGGTGTAAGGTGGAGGTCACTAACCACCCTTTGAAGGTTCATCTTATGAGTATGGTGGTGGGGTCACCACTATGAGATTAGCATTTGTCTCTAAGTGACACTCACGAAACAAGATACAAGCGTAAGGTTATAATGCACAACCACTAATTATAACCTAAATAAACACTTATATCATATGTATTGTGTGCTAAAACTTGGTTAAAAAAGGGATGTAGTTTAAGATGTTGGTAAATAATAAATTTAATTTTTAAACTATGTGGAAAATGTTGGTAAATATTTTTTATTTTGTAATTAAATTTTTTAACTCACTATTTTCTATATCTTTTCCAACCTATTAGTACCTAAGATTATGTGATTATATGATTGGGTTTTCTTTTTTCTTTTTTTCCTTACATGTTGAAAATACAATGTTCACAAAACAAAGTGGTAGGTCTTTTTTCTAGATTTGTTTGCTATTGTGTGTTGAGTTTTGTGCCTTTGTATTTCACTTCCTTGAACATTAGAAAACACACAAAAATAATATTCTAATCCTTATGCACAAACTACTATACTACCTTTTGAAATAAAAATGCACTAACTAGATGTGTTCTTAAATTTTTTAAACTAAAAAGCATTGGTGTTAAGAAGGTTCTCAAATTTTTCTCTACACATAATTAGTTTGACAAGTTGACGTATTTTGTGAGAGAAATGCATAACGTCATCTCATTTTATCAATGTAGTAGGAAAGTTTCTCTCCAAAGATAACCATTGTATTTTTCAACCCAAACTTTGTTAAACTCTTCCACTGAATATTATTTATCCTTTGTGATTGTTAAGTGCTTTAGTTTGCATTGACTTTTAATTCATGTTATTAAAATTACTCTGTTAGATATGAAATTTTTGTTGCTCATTATTTTATTGCTATTGTACTATTATTGTGTTCTCCTTGTTGTTTTGATTGTTCTATTTATTTTTCTAACATATTCTTCTTTACTTTTCCTATTGAGTGTGGTTAATAGGAAGATTTTTAAGTGCATTTTGTCCTAGACAAGCTAAGAAAGATTGCATTTCTTTTTCTAGAAAGTGGCTAAGGTATTTCTCTTGATGAATGTGCTTTGTAAGCATAAACATTTTAATGTTGTGGAGCTTTGCCAATTTTTTGCAATCATCCCAAAACAAATTTTCATTTATTGAGTGATTGCGTTTTTACTTTTGTTGTTTGGTGTCGTGTGGGATCATACACACTTCCTCAACACTTTTGAACAAACCAATTGGACTAGTGACTATTAAATAACTATTTTTCTAACTAGTTCAAGCTTGCATAGGTTAAATCTTATTAATTATCTACTTTTCAATTAATTATCACTAATTAGTTAATTATGATTCTTTTAAAGATAATTGTTTTCTCTATCTTATTTACTTTACAAACTTACCTTTCTATAATCTTTCTTCTTATTAATAAAATAATAGTTGATTAAATAAAAATTCACAATCTCTTTAAATTGTACAACTTAAATATTATTTTTGAACCATTTTTTCTCGTACACATCACTCTACAAGTCTCTTACTACAATAAAAGTGTGCAATATTTGTTTCATGAAATTGTGAAAGCAAACTTTAAATAAAATTGATAGCTAACAATAAAACATAACTTTTGTTTGAGTAAAATTAGCTTAATTGGTTGAACAAGACGTGTGAATTATTATAAACTCCTAATATATGTCTTCAATTGTTACGAATATTTTTTTTATAATAACAATAAAATTATACTAACAACAAAACACACCAATGTTTCTCAAATAGATATTCATAGCTAAATAATAATTAGCAAACCATTGTCTCTCACACATGTTCACAACTTTTGTTTCAAAATGGTAATATTTTAATCTAAAACTTCTCCCTCTATTCCTTTATGATAATCGTTTAATATTTTATATTGTAATCAACGAGATCAATTACTCCATCATTTTCTCACTAAAATTGCAAACATTTTCCCTTTTGTATCCTTTTTACTTTGAAACAAATCACTTATCCCATTCCACATTTCTCTCTCCTTAACTAGTAAATATTACCTTCAGTCCTTATTATAAGATCCAAATAACTAATTCATCAAGATTAAAAATTTTTGTTAGTTTTGTTGAAAACATTAAATTTGTTTTCAATTAATTTTTTTTTTTAAATTATCCCTTGAACAAAACTAACAAACATTATGAGTCATATTTTTTTTATTATTACATCGTTCTACAATTGACTTCAATGAATAATATTTTTATGAAAAAATAATTAATGCATGAAACATTCTAGATTAAACCTTATAAAAAGGACTAAACTGCACTTTTAATTTGGATTTTATAATAAGGTACAGAGGTAATACTATAAGTAACATTAATGTTGTTTCTCACTTCTTAATTGATTGGCCTTTACCTTAATTTCTCTCTCTCTCTAGAACAAAACGCCCACTATATTTTTTTACCAATAAGTGATTCATCTTTCTTTGAGGTTTTTAATTATTTATTTTTTAATTTTATAAAAAATAAAATAATTAATGTAAAAAGGAAATAAGTGACAAAAATAATTAATACTATATTGGACTTTGAAAATGATAAATAAATAGAAACAAAATTTTGTTAAAAATCCAACACTTAAAAAGGAAGAGAGGGAGTAAAAAATAAGATTCAAAGTTTCTTGCAATTTAAATAGTACCAAGTGATGTAATGACTTTATTTTAGTTTGCTTCCTTGACTCTTTGGTAACTCCAACGTGTTGGGTTGAGGACTTGAAGTAAATACTCCCGAAAATAAGTTTATAAATTTATTATGGTAAAATTTTATAAAACAGAAATAAATTATTTAAAAAAAGTTGCAAATACTATTTTTTATCTATTGATTTTCTAAAATCGTAAAACATGAATTAAAAAAATTTCACAAAATAGAAAAAAAAAAACAAAAAAAAACAACTATATACCCTTTTATCTTATGTTATTCACTACAAGACTTGCTCTAGAGGTTCCAAAACAATTTGCTAATAACCTTATACTTTTACTGTAGTGGGAGATTTAGTCTTAAAATTGATGGAGAGTATTTTGGTGTAGGGATGCTTTAGATGATACAATTTTCAAGACGGTAAAGTTTTGTTAATTAATTATTATTTTATTAATAAGAACAAGGAAATTATGACTTTTTATTATTAAGTATTTTTAAAAAATCATTTTACCAAAAAATTATACAAAAAAAACTATTTATTAAGATGGGGTGGTTTTTGCCAAATATGCAACAGAAGGCGCCAACCTACATGGTAGCTCCCAATTTGGTTTAGGCAATAGTAGGAGGTGTCAACTTAACTGACACCTCCAAACAGTATACACATGTGACAAGCAACAAACATTGAAAAGCTTAGTTGTAGTAATTGAAAAGCACAATTTAGTTAGGAGTTAAGCAACAAACAAAGCTAACATAAGTACATAGGAGAAACAAGCTTTTTTGGGAGAGAATTCAAAAGAAATATCATGAGGGTACAAAAGGTGCCATGCAAGGTTGTTTTTCCTGTTTGTGAGCCAATCATTTTACAATTGGTGAAATGGGAGGTGTCATCCATTTTTGCTCTTTGTGAACCACAATTTCAACTTTTAGGGAGGCATCATTCTATGATGGTAATGGAAAGATATTTATGTGTCTATATTATTTACACAAATGAACAAATGGAAATATGGATGGTGAAGGATGATGATGGCCTTAAATACTTATTATTGAAAATTATAAGACAATTATGTTACTTTTATCCATATTTAGAATGGTGTTTTACTCAATTAGTCTTAAAATTATAAATATATAACTTTTAGTTTAATTGACTTGTTTTATTGGATATATCTTATTATTTTATCTATATTTTTTAAAATGGAATTTGGAGATTGAGGAAGCCATTTAGAGGTTAGTTTTGAACTTAAGGAAGTGCCTTAGAGTAAAATTCACTTAGCCATAAAATCTGGCTTTAACTGAATTAGTCTTTGATGAAAAAGTAGATTTATGAATTTTGGCTTGAAGTAAGATTTAGTGGCTAAGCGAAAATGGACTTAAGAGCTATATATCATTTTTTGGCTTGGAGTGAGATTTTGAAGCTAAGCAAAAATGGGACAAAAAGCTTTAGATATGAAAAATGGTCAAGTGAGAATTTTGAGTCAAGTGAAAGGTCACTAGAAGTAGAAACTTTGCTTGTCTATATAAAGACATTAATGTCATTTATGAGATAGAAGAGTTGGCCCTAGGGTGAAATCCACTGTTTTATGGAGTTTAGACGGTTTTCCCATGGTTCTATTCATCTCCTTCCTCCTTCCATGCATTTTGATGCTACCAATGGCTATGAATAGCTAATTTTCTTTATTTTCGAGGTTAGATGTAACCAAATTTGAACTCTCTTGTATCTTTTGGTATTTTTCTATTTATATTTAATTGATCTCAAATGTTTGTATTTTCTTCTTTGCTTAATGCTTGTTATGAAGTGGTCACCCATGTCTTGATTTTATAATTTGATCGTGATTGGAAAATCCTTTCATTGTCTTGAACTAAAGTAAAATATCTAATAAATTTTGTGTCTAAAAATGAAGCTTAGTTCATTGGTTATCTTGAGTCACTAGACACAAAACTAATTTCTTTCTTAAGTTTATGAGAAATCGAGACTTAATAACAAAATTAAGACTTTTTTCACCTAAAAGATTAGGATTAAAAAAGTATTTATTGGTTTATTTAACATTAAGTTCTGCGAAATATGTATTGTTTGTTTAAAAAAGAATGACGTTTGATAAAATCTAATATCGACAATATTTTTATCATTTGAAAAACCTTTTCTTTTTGGCTTTTTTTTTTTAACTTCAAAATCATAAAAAAAAATAATTTAAAACTTGTTCTTCACTTACTTTGTTTTGGAATACTAAACATCAACCTAAACGTCTATGTTTTGCCACTTTATAATATATTTTATAATTTAGATGATGATTTTGTAAAGTTTATTAAATATTATGTGAGTCTATTAAAAAATAATATTTAAACTTTTCATTTTATTACATATGTGATTTAATATGCTTATCAACACTCAAATAAAGGAATATAAAGTTTAGTTATCTTGCACTACATGATATGTTTGCTTTCCTTACCTTTGTTCTGTTCATAATTTTATCCCAATATGATTCACCAAAAATGGTGATATTTTGGGACATAATAGGACGAATGTATTAATGAGACTTAGCGATAGAGCAAAGTTGCCTCGGCATCGCATATTTGAGATGTTGATGTACAACTGGACATATTTGCTACACTGTAATGTGCATAGACAGAATTTGCTATCACTCGTTGATGACGACTTTGAGAAATTGACTAGGAGTAGATGAGCAACAACGTTAGTTCCTTTATGTAATGTTCTTCAATCCTTTAATTTTAGCATTCTGTATGTTATTATAACTATTTAGTATGCATAATCAAGTTGTGATTGAATTTGCCTTCTATGTCGTTGGTTTAATTTATAATAGTAGAACTTGCGAATATTTTCCTTTCTTATTGTCTCTTCCTCTGTCCAGATTTTATTTATTTGCATAATATATGATCATGAGACAAAAAACTTTCATGGTTAGCAAACTTGATCTTTGATAACAGTGGATAGAATAAAATCCACAAACGAAAAACACACACTCACACAGCGGGAAAAGATAATGAGAGAAAGATGAAAATGGTCATTTGTCCTATACACAATACGCACACTAAAGGAATATGCTTGAACTCAAATCACTTAATATTCATTCATTCATTATGATTCCACCATGCAATACAATTACATCTTACAAAAGCAATAAGATATTGAAGTCTTAATAGCAAAACAATTAATAAGATATTAGAACTTAATTAAGAAGGAAAATGATGGTGCTTCCATGCAAGTCTTCTGTTGTGTCAAGCGATGCAGTAATCTTGGAGTAATAATCTTTGAATTCCAATTTGGTGGCTTCTCCATTCTTCTAGCTAGGCAATTTGTCATTTTTTTTATTTTTTTATAAGCTTGATTTAATTTTTCAAAAACTGACAATCTTTATATGTAGACTGCAAAATCATGAATACTTAATTCTGACATTTACAACCTTGACTTCTTTCATTTTATTCCTACTTTGCACTGGTTGTATGGTGGTGGATGGACAGTGATCCATCTCTCATAAATGAAGTTGTACAATTTTAGAAAGATGAATCTATAGAGGTTTTTCTTCGTTATTATTTCACATTGTAGTGTATCATTCATTCATTTTTGTTAAAATTTTGAGGTAAAATGTTTGATCTAGCATTATTAAATGGTTATTTAGATATTTGATTTGAATGGCATAGTATTAGATTGTCACAAGGAGCAATTCAACATGGCACATCGTTCACCCACAAAGTTTCATTTTAAATGGTGCCTCCTATTCTGACATTTACAAATAATACACATGCGTGAAATAAAATTCATGTACAAACAGTTTAAAAAGTAAGGGTGCAACTAACAAGCACACAAAATCCATTAAAAAAAGAAAAAGATGGACAGTGACAAGAACAAAAATTCACGTGCCAATAATTAAAAAAAAGTTGTATGACTTAGGAGATGGAAAATTGGTTAGCACCTCCCTCCACTGTCAAAACCGAACTGGAAGTTGCCATGTAAATTGACGTCTCTTGTTGCCTACATGACAAAAACTATTCTATCTTGATAAATAATTTTTTTTCAACAATATTTTAGTAAAATATTTTTTTTAAAATACTTAATATGGAAAAAGCCAAAATTTTTAAAAAGTTTGCAAAGTAAATAAGTGTGAGAAAATAATTTCTAAAAGAATCATAATTAATTAGTTACTAATAATTAAATAAAAAGTTGATAATTAATAACACTTGATATGTGTAAGCTTGTACAAGTTTAAAAAATAGGTTAAATAATTAATACAAAACCACGAGACCAGTAAATCACAGTAGAGTGTTACTTTTGCCTACATTTTAATATCATATGGAAGCAGCGCTCATGATAACCGATTATAAAAAGTTTAATCATAAATAATTGGTTATATAATAAGCAGTTAATTAAAAATAATTATAAATATTAGTCACTTATAATAAATGGTTATAATAATGAAATCATAATGTTATGAAAAATTGGTTAAATAACCGATTATAAAACCTGTTATATATCTAAAATTGATTATATAATCAATTATAATTAAAATTGGTTATATAATTAGTTATATATATTAAATTAATAATTATATTTTATTTTTAAAATTTTAATCTTTAAAAATAATTTTAAATATCTTACCTTTATTTTTATATATAAGAAATAAATGGTAATATTTTTTTGTTTATAATTTTAAAATTATTAATTATTAACTTCTTTTTATACTTTTAATTTATTGTAAAATTTAGTAACGAGATATCACTTATTTTTTTATATTATTTTTCTAAATATAAGAAACATATTACTACTTCTAAATGTATTAAATGCTAATTTCTTTTTATATTTATAATTTATTTTAAAATTTATTAATGAGATATTACTCATTTTTCATGAAAGTGAAATGCATTTATTGAGTTAATAACAATATAATTCATACTCATTGGTTGAAAAATTTATTCTTGAATTATAAATAGTGTTATTAAATTAAAAAATAATATAATTCTATGATTTTTATTCATATCTATTTTGTATATAATATATTATTCTTATAATATTTTACTCCTACAAATTAGACACTAAATTAAGGAAGTCTTAGTTATGCAATATTTTGTATAGCTATACAAATATTTAATTTGGCTAATCAGATATTCTCAATACTCTCTCTCAAGTTGGTAAATGGATGTCACACATTCTCAACTTGTTTAATAATATTTCAAAAATATGACTTGTCACAACCTTGGTAAGAATATCTGTTGGCTGCTCTTTAGATCGAATGTTTAACAATTCTAGAACATTTTCATCAAGCTTTTCCTTGAGGAAAAATCTATCAACCTCCACATGTTTCATACGATTATGTTGGACAAGATTGTGAGTGTAACACCCTTTTTACTTATTTGATTTATTTGAAATTTTTGTAATTCCAAAAATAATTTCTTTTAATTGAATTAAAACGGTATGATGAAATTTAAAACTTATTCACAAGGGAGTTATATTTCTCCATTTAACATCAACATTTTTTCTCGATATCAAACACACATCATATAGTAAAAAATCTATAATAAAAAATATCAACTCCATATAATTTCAAGGTAACATATATTTATACATATAACAGATTTTAAATACAAAACATGTCTTTCTTGTTTTAATTAACTTATCAAAACACATGAGTAACTGGTTAACTAGCGACTTCCTGCATAAAGTCTAATCCGAGCATTCAAAAGGGTCTTCTTCTTCTTATGATTCCCCCTTTCCATCTTGATTATTGGCTCCATTTGGGGTTGAGTCTATAGATGGAATTGGATTTAATTTGGCGGAGGTTGATTGCGCTTGGGGACTACGGGAGTATTAGGTGGAACCCCAGCTTACCTAGGCGGCAGTGTCTGCGTCAAGACGATATGTAGGTCTATATGAGAAAACTGTCCGTGAGGTATCACATTAGTGGATAAAAAGACAAATCTTACATATCCAGTAAAGGTGTCGTCTTCAAATAAGGGATCATGGGTCCACCTCCCCTCTAGGGAAATGATTGTTAAGTTGAATACAAGGTGAAATTCTTCTGCCGTTAGTATCTTAAAAGTGGGGGTTGTAGGAGTGAGTCATATATCCTTAAGGCATACATACAAACATGTAAATATCTATTTATTATTGCATATTCTCAACTCATTGTATCATGCATACCTAAGATTTCCAATTGTTATAGGGCCCTTTGTTGCCTCCATATTTATTTTAACTCCAAAAAGACTTACATGAAATGTGTCATCGAAATCCATGTCTACATTCTAGGTGATGATCGACAGTACATATCTTGCCTGGTACTCGGATCAGGATACTCTCAATCGAATGTTGATAATGCTCCACTTTGTTAAAGACACCAAGCCGGTTCTGTGACACCCTCTATCTTTAGAGCCACTCACAACTTGACACTTTATTTACCCTAAGAACTCAACTAAGCCTACATATATTCCTCAAGTACCTTCTGTAGTAAACCCATGCAGTTCTCCAATCTTAAGTCTCACAAGTATATTTTTAATCGACAATCTCCTCCAACATTTTGATAATCAATTCTCTTGGTACTAATTTCAATCTCTAAGTTTATTCCTCCTTAGTCCATCAAACGGTTTACGTATTATCTCTCATTCCTACCCTTAACAAACATATTTATACATAAAAAGCCATATGCCTCTACTAAAATATACGACTTTCATAGGTCATGGATTCATCTTCTAACTTAGGGTTTATATTATATATGCATATACATACATACATACATACATACATACATATATATATATATATATATAAGTTTTGTCTTAGGGACAAATACTTTAGAGTAGTCTCATTTAATTTCTCTACTAGAGGTTAAAACAGAGTTTCAACACATCCTTTTTATATTAAACAACAATAATTAATGACAAGAGTAAGCTCCTACAGATTTTATCCACTTGAACCATGTAAAGTATTTCTAAAGGTGTTTTAAAAAAAAGAAGGAGGAATACAAATTTATTTATCATTTAATATTATTTATTTCTCTCCATTTTCTGTTACTATTTGCTATTTATTATTCATTATTTTCTTTCTTTCACTCTTTCTTACCTTCTTTCTCTCTCTCTCTCTCTCTCTTTTTTGTGTACTTCCTTTCCTTTTTCCTAACTCTTTCCCCCTTTTTCTCTTTCTTCCTTCTTTTTCTCTCTCTCTCTTTCTTTCTCTTCTTCTTTCCCTTTCATTTCACTCGATTCCTTCCCTGCCTACCTCCCTTTATTTCCTTATTATTTCCTTCTGACTCAATATACCCTTCTCTACTAACCGAGGAAGCTAGCAATTCATAATATCTTAATATCCAAGCTTGGCAAAACATTCAAATTTTGCATCATTATCACAATCAACTGCTATTTGATGACTTCATTTCATTTATATCACAATTTCTATAGTAATATGAAATTTAAGTCGCATTCCCACAAAAAGTTAATGAAAATAACAAGTGGACATCCATGGTGAATAGAAGGAAAATTCAAATTTTTGAATTCAACAATCTACTACTATTTTGACCAATTTAAGGGTTTATTATGAAATTAGCACCCTCACGAATGAATTAGTAGACAGAAATTGAAAAACAGAGACTCCTCCTACCTGAATTTTAAAATTCTAGTGAAGTTTTTAAATTCTCTAGCAAGTCTTCGGCATCACTGCAAATTTCCAATTCTTCCTTCCTTTTGCCAAATTAATGGAACTAGAATGGAGCTGGGAATGAAACGAGGTTACTTGTGAAGAGAAATAAGGAAAAGATATTCGAATCCGTGAAGAATTCTCAAACTACTTGTCTGTTTTGGTGTCTTCTTCGTCCACACTCTCCTTCACTTTTAGAGCTTTCACCGTCCCTTTTTATGTTTATTTTATCTATAGTGTATGGTATAGGTTAACGAAGGCAGGCATAGCTCTTCCTTAAGTTGGGTGGCATAGAAGCTCGAGGTTGAAAAAGATCACTCAACAGCTTCAATGGTGGTGAAGGAAAAACATATATGCATATTATTTTCCTAATTTGCTAACGATGGGTCTAGCGGTCTTAATAACACTTACGCTCTCCTCTTAACTCTTCCTTACTCCTAAGCACGGGTTTGAATCTGCCCCAACCTTTTTTCTTTCCTTCCGCATTTTTTTTTCCTTATTTTAACTATTCTATTTGGGTGAATAGCCTAATTACATTTTGTTTTCCGTATATATATATATATATATATATATATATAATTTTGGTTATTAAAATCATTTTAATTTTATTTTCTCTTCTTATTTCTACTTAATTCTTGCTCCCCAACATATTTTTAGAAGTCTCATTTGATTTTATTTTAATATATGCACATATATATATTATCTATTTATTTTCCATGTAATTATAAATTTTATTTTCTTCAATAATCACAATAATTTCTTAAAATAGTTTAAACTAAATTCTAAATTACTATCACAAAATCATTCTAAAATAAGTATAATTATTTATTTAAAAGATCTTTCATTTATTCTTATGCTATTTTTCTTATACTAAACAAACAATATTATTTGTTATTTTAAACATGATGTTACAATGAGCAATGTCGCACATAGTTTTAGTATCACAATACAAGTGAATGGGACACATATGTACATACCTCAAATTCTGAAGAAGTAATATGAGTCACAAACCTTCATAGAGTCCAAGAACCATCCCTCTAAGTTCAACTTTTGCATTGGATGAGCTACAATATTCTGCTTCTTGCTTCTCCATGTGACAAGATTAACTCCTACAAATGTAAAGTATCTAGAGTTTGATCTCGTATCATCAAGAGCACTTGCCCAATCTGCATTAGTATAAACCATCACATCCTAGTAGTTGGAGTCCTTCTTAAACAAAATTCCTTTTCTAAGAGCATCCTTTATTTATCTTAAGATTCATATGACAACATCCATGTGTTTTGTTCCTAGAATGTGAATGAATTAACTAGTGTGTGTGAGATACACTAATCTTCTTGCAAGCCTTTGATATCTTCCCTTGTTAGTTGGAGTTTGATTTTCTTCAATACACAGATTCAATACCCTTTCGATTGGAGAATTTGTTGGTTTGCATGTTGTCATCCCAATTTCTTTCAACAGATCCAATGTGTACTTTCATTGAGATAGAAAAATACTTGACTTTGATCTTGAGACCTCAATTCCAAGAAAGTGCTTCAATAGACCCAGATCTTTCATCTTGAATTACTTTGACATGTACTCTGTCAATGTCTTGTGTTCCTCTATATCATCTCCCATTATTATTATGTCATCAATATAAACAATAAGAATGATAATTTTTCCCTCCTTTCTCTTTAGAAATAGTGTATGATCTCGATTGCCTTGTGGATATGTGAAAGCAATTATTGACTTGGTGAATCTACCAAACCATGTTCGGGATTGCTTTAGTTTGTACAATGACTTCTTCAACTTACATACCTTCTTGCTATGAGTATCGGGGATCATACATCCTTTTGTAGCTCCATATAAAATTTTACAGACAAGTCCCAATGTAAGAAGACATTTTTTTACGACAAATTATTGTAAGGGCCAATCACGATTTACAACTATAGATAACAATACTCGATGATGCTAATATTGGCTACAAGAACGAACATTTTAGTATAATCTGTTTCATATGCTTTTGTATACCCTTTTTTCACCAATCTAACTTTGAATCTCTCTACCATACCATCTACATTAAACTTCACTGTATACATCCATTGACATCCTACTAGTTTCTTTCCAATTGGACAATCCACCAATTTCCACATTTCATTTCTCATCATACATAACATTCTTCCACCTCGAGTAAGCTAAAGCTTCCTACACACTTTTAGGAATCAATACACTAGATAATTGACTCATAAATACACTATTTGAGGTAGATAGATTCTGGTTAGAAATATAATTACTCACAGGGTATCTAATCTTACTAGTGAGGTTAAGATCATAAGTAGGCTTAGGGATACCTCTAGTGACATGATATGGTATAATTCTTCTAACTATATTAGGTTCTTGAGGGGACAATTGGTATGGTATATTGTCAGCATCAAAAGTCACATGATCGGAGCAATGTTGAATCAATTATTCATGCATTATTCAAAACAATAGATGTGTTTAAGGCCTTACCATTAGGATCATGACTACTTGTAATTGTAGCAAGCACCATTTCTTTGTCAACTTCTTTCTCATTAATAGTTATAGCAGTAGTTGTTGGAATTTTTTTTTTTGAATTCTTCTTCGATGCCTAACTGTGATCCCACCACTTAGGGTATGCAATGATTTCATACCATCGTTCCTTGGTGTTATCCCTATTATAGTGAGTACACTTGTAGTTACCCTTTTCAAAACCTTTTGACTATCTTGCTTGATTCCTTGTTATCATAGTCATGGCATTTTAATTCATACTTTTTGCTTTCAATGTTGGTAGTTGGACTATCTCTCACCAAATCAATACATAACATTCTTCTAAATCAGGTGTCATTCTTTACGTAAGATTTCTCCACAAACTTGTTCAAAACCATAATCCAATCCAACAAGAAATATGTGTACTCTTAATCTCTCAGTTAACTCCTGATATGACTTCACATCATCAGAGTTCTTCATGACTACTTTGTCAAGATGGTCTAATTCCCTAAAAATGTCAACCAACTTCCCATAATATTCGGTTAGGATTCTATTATTTTATTTTGTAGTGAATAAGCTTTGATTTAGAACAAACACTTGCAACTCATCACTTCCATCATAAAACACCTTTGAAAAAGAATTCCAAATATCAAGGACAATGGGTAAGCGAAGATACTTTATGATTATTTTTGGCTTCATAGACATCAACAACCATCTTTTCACCTTTTTGTTTTCAGCATACCATTTTTCATATCCCTCGTCTTTTTCTATTGGAGGCTTCACCTTATAGCAGATGTAGGATAATTTTGCCCTCTTTGTGATGTGCATCTTCATTAGTTGCGACCATATGTCATAATTGTACTCATTGAGGATGATACTTATGTTAAAGACACCTTTAGATTTAACACCACTAGAATTGATTTTTCAACCATATTCTTCATTGAAGATCTTCAAGGATTTAGAAAAAACAATGATTTAAGCTCTTATATCAAATTGAAAAATAATACAATTCCATGATTTTTATTCATATGTATTTTGTATACAAGTTACTATTCTTTTAATATTTTACCCCACGAATTAGGCACTAAATTAAAGAAGTCCTAATTATGCAATATTTTGTACAACTATACAAATATTTAATTTGGCTAATTAGATATTCTCAACATATTATACGTCACTTAAATTAATTAATTATATGAATTTTTTTTAAAATAAAACATAAATTTATGAGCATATTAATTAAAATAAACTAATTTAATTATTTTTATTGATCTTGATGAATCAAATATTTGTTTATTATATATAAAAATAAAAATAATAATTTAAATATAAAAAAATCATTTTTTATTTTTTAAACCGATTATATATTCATAATAGGTTATGAATATATATCTAATTATATAACCAGTTATATAATCAATTTTTCATAACTAATAATAATTTGATTATAATAACTACTTAATATATTATTATTAAATTATTATAATTAACTTATTCAAACAACCTAACGAATGAAAAGTGGTATCCAACCTTTCTCAAATGATCCTACAAGTTCATCACGTAGCCATAATGTGGGTAAATTGTGTATGAACCTTGGCTTTGTTGGAGAGAAATCCATGTGTATCTTGTAACATCCTGTTCAAAATAAATGAATAATATTAAGCAAAATAGCTTTAAAATGAAAATCATAGTTCATTTTTAGATAAATTCTTATGATGAATTGTTGAAAATTAAAATTTAAAATTATTTTTTTAAAGATTATTATAATTATTATGATAAAAAAATTATCAAATTGAGATAAATGATAGTATTAATTTCAAGAAGATAGTTTTAAGTAATTAAATAAAAGATCAAATGAATAAATATATGTAAAAGAAAATTTTAAAAGTTTAGTTTTGGAAAAATAAATATGATAAAATAGATATTGAAATAAATATGAAATTTATAATAGTAGAAAAGTGAATAGAAGTGAAAAGAGAGAAATTTAATTTAATAATCTGAATTTTAGGAATACAAAATAAGATTTTATAAATAGATATATATGTATATAAATATATTAAAATAAATTAAAATAAGTAGATTTATAAAAATATATAAATATTCTGGCAAGTAAAATTATAGGAATAGAGAGACAAAAATATAAATGGATTTATAGAGTTTTCAGAAAAAAAAAATTAAAAACCAAAAATATTAATTTTTAAAATATAAAAAGAAAATAGAAAGCTTAAAAAAAGAAAAGAAATTAGGAAAAAAAGGGTTGTTAGGCTTGAACCCAGGTCCTCAAGTGAGTAGCTAAACGTGCTACCACCTGGGCTACTTGTCTTGGGTGTTAACATAACACTTAAACTTATAAATATGTCATGCAAGGAAATAAAATGGAAAATAGAAAAAAAATGAAAGAAGGAAAAAAGGTGTGGGGCAGGTTTGAACGCATGTGTAGGAGGAAGGAGGAATGAAGAGGGGAGTGAGTTGCCATTAGACCGCTAGGTCCATCGCTAGCAACTAAGACAATTAAAAACTATACACACCTTAAAGCATTACCATTAACGTTGTTGCGTAAGCTCCTTCTTCTTCTTCGAGTTGCCCACTCTGCCAAGCTGTCATTGGAGAAGCTTCGTGCTCGTAGCCTACGCCATACCCCTACAACTTGCCCAAATGCCATACCCCACCTTTCGCAAGATGGCTATGGACGAAGGGATAACAAAAATGAAGGAAATGAACTTACGATTTCACCCACCAATTAAGCTTCGTTTACCCTATTCGAATCATAGACACATTCAAAATTTGCCCAATAACATTTCGGTTCAATTAATTTACAAAAGAAGGAAAGAATCAGAAAATCACAGTGACGCCAGAGCTTCGCCGAAAAGTTCAAAAACTTTGCCAAAAGTCCAATTTTGAGGTAGGAGGAGCCTCTTCCTTTTGAATTTTTTCTTGCTAATCCGTTTATGAGTATTTTAATTTCATAATAAGCCTCTAAAATGGGTCAAAACGTTGATCTTTGATTGAAATCAAAATTTGAAAATCTTCTTGTCACCATTGTCGTTTTTCTTTACATAAATTTGTTTAACATCCATTTGGGTAGAAATTAAGCTTCGAGAGGGTTAAGAATTCTGTAATTAATATAACAAATCAATAAAAACACAAAACTAGTAAGGATTGATGCAAATTCAAAAGTGAGGCATAAGCACGAATTTTAAACAGAGTAGCTTTGCCTTTGTGCTAATTTTTATTGTTTTAGGAGCAGTGTAATTGGTAAAATAGAGGAGAGGGAAAAAAAGAGTCTAGAGGAAGGAAAAACAGAGAAACAACAAGAGAAAAAAAGAGAGAGAAGAGACAAAAAGCAAAGAGAGAAAGAGCGAGAGGAGAGAGAAAGCAAAGAGAGAAAGAGAGAAAGAGAGAAAGAGAGAGAGAGAGAGGAGAGAGAAAGCAAAGAAAGAAAGAGAGAAGAGAGAGAAAGAAGAGAGAAATTGGAAAAGAAAAATTTAATTTAAATAAACTAAAGTTTTAGGAATATAAATAAAATTATATAAATATATGAAAATATATAAATATTCTGATAGGTGAAAATATAGGAATAGAAGGAAAAAAATATAAATGCATTTATAGGATTTTTAGAAAAATTAAAATAAGAAAAATCAATTTAAAAAATATAAAAAAAATAAAAGACTAGGAAAAAGAAAAGGAAATTGGAAAAATCAAGGCTGGGGTTTGAACCCAGTCCTTGGAAGAGAGAAGAAGGCACTGAAGCCAATTGGGCTTAAGCCCATATGCGTCATATAAACAGAAATAAATATATGCTAAGCATTGCGTTTTGGAAAATAAAAAAAAAATAGAGCAAAGAGGAATGCCTAGAGGGACTTGAAAGCAAGGACTTGACACTTGGGCTCAGTGTCTTAACCACTAAGTCAAGACACATTCGGTGATATCCTAACACTTTAAGTTTTATTTAATATTTAAAAAAACTTCAAACCGCCATTGAAGTTGCTGATAGAGCTTCTTCCTCTTTGAGCCTCCCCCTACAACTCACCGTCTACAAGCCTACGTCCTTGCATCGATCCAACTACCTTCGCCCATGCTTGGTGAATAAAATAAGCCCAAAAATGAATGCTGAAACTGTATATATAGGGACAAAATTGAAGAAGATGAAGATGAAAAATAGAGGAACTATTTGAGCAAGTTCACTTCAAATTTGAAACCTTTTTGCCAAATTCTCTTCACAAACAATTTTATCTTGATCTTAGCTACATTTCGGTCCAATTGGTTGAGCGAAAGAGGGAAGAAATTGAAAAATAGCAATGTCTCTGAAGTTTCATTGGAAAATCAATTTTGAGGTAGAAGAAGTCTCTATTCTTCAATTTTTCGTTGATAACTAATTTATGCATATATTAATTCCATTTTTAGCCATTCAATTGCTAAAACAAATTAAAATTAGTCAAATTTTGAAATTTTGTTTTCGTCATTGTCAACCACGGGTGCCAGATGCCAAATTCGAGCAATTTTAACCTAGATTACATCTTGAGCTTTGTCTTAGTTATAGGATCCGTGCTGCTATCTAAATAAATGAATTGAAATGCAGGAATTGTATGAAATAAAGAAAATTGATGGTTTTTGTTAACAATGAAATGTCATTTTTCAAAATTATAATTTTAAGCTTTATATCTGAAAGGAAGAGAATAAAGAGAGGGAAAAGGATTAGGAAACAGGAAAGAAAGAGAAGAGAGAAGAAAGGAAGAAGAAAAGATGAAAGAGAGGAATAAAAGGAAGAACGCTTAGATAAAAAGGAGAAGAAGAAGGAAGAGAGAGAAAGAAAAGAGAGAAAGAAGATAGAGAAAGAAAAGAGAGAAAGAAGAGAGAGAAGAGAGAGAGAGAGAGAAAAAGAGAGAGGAAGAGAAAGCGAAAGAGAGAGAGGAGAGAGAAAGAGAAAAAGAGAGAGGGAGAGAGAAAGAGAAAGAGAGAGAAGAGAGAGAGGAAGAGAGAAAGAAAAAAGAAAAAGAGAAAGAAAGAGGAGAAAGAGAAATAGAAAGAGAGGAATGAGAAAGAGAGAGAGAAACAAAGAGGAGAGAGAAAGAAGAGAAAAAAGAAGGAGAGAGACAAAGAAAGAAGGAGAGAAGGAGAGAAGAGAGAGAAAGAAGAGAGAGAAAATAAGAAAAAGAAGCATAAAGAGAGCAGTAGAGAGAGAAAGTAAAAAAAAGGATAGGAAGAAAAATAGAAAAATAAAAATAAAAATAATAAATAAAATTGGATAAATCAGAATCTATTTATCCTTTATTCTTTATATAAATTCCTTTTTCTGCATCATCGATATTGACATGAGTAATACGTGAAAAATTAAATCTTATATGTGACATTGTTAATCTTTAATTGTTTATAATAGCATTTGTATGTGATGATTGCCTCTACTGACAATACAAGAATTATAAAATATAGTCTGATTGACAGTCTTGAGTAGACAATGCTTGGACATAAAATTCTAGGGTAGAATATGAGATGTAATTGGTTAAAATATAAGTGATTTGCAATAAATAATTCGAATAATGTTGATTCTACATACTGATGATTGATTTGTTGATATAACATAAATTTATACTAGTGATTAGTTGATATAACATAAATTCATACTATCTCTGGAAATTGAAGTAAGTACCAAGGAAGTTATTAACCTGGTGTGAGAAGAAGTGGATGATTTAAAATATACGTGTGAGATTTAAGGATGAAGAATTGCATGGGTTGACCATAGAAGGTACCTGAGGAATGTACGCATGTTCGGTTAAGTCCTTGGAGGTAGATAAGGTGTCAAGTTGTCACCAGCTCTAAGAATAAAGGGTGTCACGAAACCAGCTTAGCGTCTATGATAAAGTAGAGCATTACCAAGATTTGGTTAAAAGTATCCTAGACTGAGTACCACACAGGATATGTATTCCCCATTGTCAACCCAAAATGCAAACTTGGATTTTATTGATACGCTCGTGTAAGTCCTCTCGAAGTTAGACGGATTGGAGGCAATGAAGGACCCTAAATGATTAGAAAAGCTTAAATAGGCACAATACGGTGAGAAGAGAGCACACGATAAACAGTGAGATTGTATGTGTATGTAAAGGATAGATGGTTCGCTCCTACATCCTTTCCTTTTCAAATGACAGACAAATTTCATTCCCTTTTTTTCCTAATGATCATACAACTCGAGGGGGGTTAGACTCATGATCCCCTCTTTGAAGATGAAACTTTTACGAGCTACATGAGATTCACCTTTTTATCATTCGAGATTATACCATATGGGCAATTTTTTCATATTAACCTACCTGTTATCATGACTTAGACCCTACCACCAAGGTATGTTGGCATTCCCCCGAACATTCCAGTTGCTCCTAGATGCTCCCAACCTACAAATCTAAATCCACCGGCTGATCTAGCTACCAATGAAGTCAGCAGCTCAGAAAAGGAAAAAGAGACATATGAGGAAGAAGACCCCTTTAAGTGTTCCAATTATACTATAGTGAATGGTTGATCAGTTGATCACACATTTTGGAGAAATGTAGTAATCATAAATACAATTCATATTTTAGGATATATATGTTTATGTACTTGGGAAAATATATATAGAACTGAGTTTTCTCTGTTAACAGATAGTCTATTATATAATGCATGATTGATATTGAGATGAATTATTGATAATAAATTGTAACTCCCTCGTAAATGAGTTTTCAAATTTTATCATGCCAAAATAATTCAATTAAAATAATTAATTTCAGAATTAAAAATTCAAATTAATCAAATAGAAAAAAAAAGGATGTTACATTATCAACGTTTGTTTAAACAACTTCACATTGAATCTAACTCTTAGATATTAATGTTAAACTTTCTTAATGTTCTCCTATTAGGTGATGTAGCTTTAGTTTTTTACATGCATGAGTATTAAAATATGCTTTTGTATTGCAAGGCTTAGGCCCCTCATTTTAAAAAAAATGGCTTTTAATTTCAATAATAAAAAATAAAGTCCTTTAATTAATTGTATTTAAAAAAGTTTTTTTTTCTCTTTTAGATAATACTTTTTCATACACTAGATAATATATTTTTAAAATAAAATATAAATATACAATACAAAAATAAAGGTAACCCTTTTTATTTAGTAAAAAGTTAAGGTAAATTACATTCCTAATTTTTTTAGACATGCTTCAATTATATTATTTATAATTTTAAATATTACACTTTTAATATATATATATATATATATATATATATATATATATATATATAATTAAAATTAAATTTATTTTAATATAAATAAAAAATCTAAAAATAATAAATAATTATGAATATTTTTAAAAAGTATTAGTAATATATTCTCTACTATAATCTTTTTAACATATTTTTTACTTATTAGATCAAATTTATCGAAAATTTTGAATTGATATAAATTTTACAAAACATTTATTTTTAAAATTTAGTAAATTATAAAAAATACAATAAAAATGTATTAACAATTCTTATACTCAATTCATTTTAATCTAGAAATAATGAATATTTTTATTTAGAAGTCACCTAATTCATTAGAAAATACATTAAATTATCAATATAAAAAAGTATTACGTCATGTTAGTACCAGTTTCTTCTCACCACATTGTCCCACATGATGAAGTTCATATACTTGTCAACACAAAGTAATCTTGTGCAATAAGTGGCACGTGTAGATTGGATAAACATCTAAACACACATAGAATATTTATTGATCTATCTATTTTAAAGTCACAGTGGATAAATTTTTATAGCCACCTGTGATTTTGTAGACGCGTGTTTTCTTTCGTATTAAATATCGTTGTTGCTTCTAGAAAAGACGGACTTTACCTGTTCTTCCATTTCTTCTAATTATTTCTTTCCCTTTACTATTCTACGTATTAATCATATTATTCCATTCCATTTAAACTGTATTTGATATAGTAGAATTAAAAAAAATAGAAGTGAGTCAAAGATTGGAAAATTTTATTGGAAATAGCGTGAAAATTAAAATAAAATAAAGGAAGTTGAGCTCCAAATGTTACCAAGACACCAACTCTCCCCGAAACTATATAGAGAAAAAAGAAGTAAATTTTAAACTTTACCAATGTAACTCTTGCACCTTTTGCAAAAACACTCGCCATCTGAATTTGGTTTATGAAAAATAAGAATTTTTATTTTGATGATTCAATTTTTTATTTTGATTATTTAATTAATCTTTATTTTTATTTTTATTATCATATAATAATATTAAATGATGTTATAGTAATAATTTTGATAAATTAATGACTTTTTATGTTAAAAGTCTAAGACAATTATGTGTATATATATTTTTTAATAAATCATATTTTTAAATTTTTATTTATTTTAAAATAGTTACTGACGTTAAATTAATTAATAAAATTTTAAAAATATGATTCAAAACAAAAATTATATATCAACATTTTATTATACTTTTTGATGATATGATAAATTATTATATTATTTATGTTATTATTTTGTTATCATTCAACCGATAACATAAATTAAAATTAATAAATTATTTTATAGCAATAATTAAAATAAATAAATAAACTTTAAAAAATTAAAATTAATTTTTTATTTCAAAAGATCAAAATAATAAAAAAAATATATCTTTTATGAACCAAATTCATATTTAAGTATAATTAAAACAATATTTTTTTATAATTGTTTTTATTCTTTCAAATTAAACAACTTTATAATTTTATTTTCTTATTTTTTAAATCAAATAACTCTTATTTTTACTTTATTTATTTATTTATTTTATTATTTTTCTTTTTTTTTTCTTTTTTTTTATCAAAGTGTTAGGAATTATTATAAATAAAACATATAAATAAATAAATAAATAGATAGGTTAGAAATGATGATATAGTAATGGGCGGGGTAAGCCCCTCATTATTCGTCCCATGAAATATAAATACGTTTTATATTTATTTTTATATTAGTGTAGGTTTCTATTAAGTGAATATCCACAATTTTTATTAATGTATTTTTAATATTCATAAATATTTATTAAAATATAAAAATAATTTAAAAATACTTTAACAGTAAATTTTAATTATTCTAACAGATTTTTTTAAAATAGTTTAAAGGACTTCAAGCTAAAACAGACATGGAATTTTTATATTAATGAATAATAAAAATAACTAAAGTAATAATATTTAAATAATTTTACACCTTTGAGTATGAGTATCTTAATACTAGTCTCATTAATGAATGAGAAAATATTTATTTAAATCATTTAAGATACCTATTTAATTAGTCATTATAAATTTTACATATAAATATTTATGAATATGAATTTTTTATCCTAATTGTAATATTTCTAGCCTAGAGTGTAGTAGTTTATTTGTAAATCTTAAAAAATAACACTAAGTACACTTGACAAACACGACAATGACCAAATTAAATATGAATAGAAATAAGAGTTATTTTTTTGTTTCCTTCAACCATTTGATAAATTTAAAAGTGAACGAAGGAAAAGAAAAACTTCTGAAACCCACATTCAAATGTATTTTATTCAATTTAAAGAGAGAAAAAAGGTGAAATAGTGGGTTATATATTTAAAAGACTAAATTACTGTAATTTTTCATTATTACAAAAATGACATTCTGCATTAATTTTAGAACATTTTTTAATGTTTTAAAAAAATAGTTGATTTAAAAAGTAATAATTTTTTACATCAATTTTAATTTTAATCGATGTAGAAACTTATTTTATTCTTTTTAAAATTATGTTTGTGTATAGTTAATCTCAATCATTAATCATACACATGTTATTTATATTTTACATTTTTATTTATGATGACAATTTTATATTCATACACATCCTATATTATAAGTTTAATATTATGATCAATAAAATTATAAAATCTCAATATAACAAGATACACAAAAATCTATAAGAAATAAACAAATAATGTATACGATAATAAAAATAAACTAAATACAAATATATAAGAAGAGCACAAATAATGCATACACTAATAAATAAGAACATAAAAAATTCCAAAAATAAAACTTGTACTGTAAACATGCATGCTTCCTCTCCAAACTTGTGAATTGGAGAAGGAACCCTCGAATATATTTGAGTATATTTTTTTTTAAGAAACCCAAATGCGAAGAAAGCTGGGCGGTGCCATTGCTATTCATGCAACATATTATATATAGGTACACATTGGCACGAGGGAGAAGGCACGCAATAACATGTTCCTTTTTCTTTTGTTTCACCATTATAGTGTTAAGTATAGGATCAGGATTCTTTAGTTTTGTTTTTTCTGTTAAATAAATCCCTATTATACATTTTGTGGGTTGTTATTTGTATTTTGTTAACTCTTGTAAGGTTATATATTAGCCAATATTATTGTTCAATACGATAAGTCATTTCCTCCAATTGTTCTGAGCATTTGATCTAGCATTCATTTTCTTGATCTTTTAGTTCACAAATCTGGTATCAGAGCCCTCACTAGGCTTGAGAAAGACAAGTAGCAGACTTTGAATGACTTCCAAACTGAAACACATGACAAGTGAGGGAACTTTTGTCCAACTAGCGATTCCCCGCTTCGATGGTCACTATGACCATTGGAGGATGCTCATGGAGAATTTCTTAAGGTCTAAGGAATATTGGGGCTTGGTGGAGACTAGTTATTCAGAACTAGAAGCTGGAGTAACTGTGACTGAGGCGCAGCAAAAAAGGGTCAATGAGATGAAGTTAAAAGACCTGAAGGTAAAGAACTACTTGTTTCAGGCAATTGACAGGACAATTCTGGAGACCAACTGAAGAAGGACACTTCAAAGGACATTTGAGACTCGATGAAGAGGAAGTATGAGGGAAATGCAAGAGTGAAGCGATCAATTCTTCAAGCTCTGCGAAAGGAGTTCGAAACCTTGGAGATGAAGACTGGTGAGACCATTATAGATTATTTTTCGAGGGTTCTGTCAATTGCAAATCGAATGTGTGTACATGGAGAACAAATGAGTGATGTGACGATTGTAGAGAAGATTCTTAGATCCTTAACTGACAGATTTAATTACATAGTTTGTTCAATTGAGGAGTCTAAGAATATAGATGAGCTTTCTATTGATGAATTGCAGAGTTCATTCATAGTTCATGAACAAAAGTTCCATAAGCAGATTGTAGAAGAACAAGTCCTTAAGGTGTCATATGAGGAGACAAGTGGAGGAAGAGGCTGTGACAAAACTCTATTCAGAGATAGAGGCAGAGGAAGAGGGCGTCAATCTTCCAGCAAAGCAACTGTTGAATGTTACAAGTGTCATAAGCTTGGTCACTATCAATGTGAGTGTCCAATCAGGGATAAGGAAGCCAACTATGTAGAGTTGGATGAACATGAAGAAATGCTTCTGATGTCGTATGTTGAAATGAATGGCGCCAATAGGGAAGATGCTTGGTTCTTGGATTCAAGCTGCTCAAATCACATGTGTGGAGATATAGCTTTGTTCTGTGAACTTAATGATGCATATCAGCAAACAGTGAAACTCGGCAACAACACCAAAATGAGTGTACTTGGGAAAGGAAAAGTGAGACTACACATCAATGGAGTTAGCCATGTGATCACACAAGTGTTTTTTGTTCTAGAACTGAAGAACAATCTTCTAAGCATTGGACAATTATAGGAGAAAGGCCTTGCAATCTTAATACAGGGAGGAAGGTGCAAAATTTACCATCAGGAAAAGGGACTCATAATTCAAACAACAATGACAGCCAACTAGATGTTTATCGTGTTAGCTAAGTCTCAACCAGAGAAGATTGCAACTTATTCATGTAGACATTTGTGGCCCAATGTCTCCATCTAATAGCGAGAAAAGGTACTTATTGTGCTTTATTGATGATTTCAGTAGGAAGGCATGAATTTATCTTTTGAATGAGAAGTCTGAGGCATTTATCATGTTTAAATGCTTTAAGAAACTTGTTGAAAAAGAAACAGGTATGTTCATTAAATGCTTGCACACGGATAGAGGAGGAGAGTTCAATTCTATAGAATTCAATGAGTTTTGTAAGCAGCATGGTATTCGTAGACAACTGATAGCAACACACATTCCTCAGCAAAATGGAGTTTTGTACAGTGATGAACATGGTCAGATGTATGTTATTAGAAAAAAAGATGCCAAAAAGCTTTTGGCTCGAAGCTGTGAATTGGACCATATATGTGTCGAATAGGTGCCCTACTCTAACTGTTAAAGATGTTACACCTAAGGAGGCATGGAGTTGAGTGAAGCCCTCAGTTGATCATTTCAGAGTTTTCAGATGTGTATCACATGTGCACATACCAGATGCAAAAAGGACCAAGCTGGAGAACAAAAGTTTCAGTTGTGTTTTGTTCATAGTTAGTGAAGAATCTAAGGCCTATCGACTTTATGATCTGATTGCAAAAAGAATTGTGATTAGTAGAGATGTAATCTTTAAGGAAGAAAAAGCCATGGGACTGGGACAAAAGTTTTGAAAAGCAAGTGTTGATGGATTTAGAATGGGGTGATGAGCAGAGTGGAGGTGAAGTTGATGGGATTGAAAATTAAGAAGATGGTGAAGATGCAAACTCTCCAAATGATTCAGCTCCAAATTTACTCGATGATGAAGAAGCTCGAAATGCAAGAGGAGGAAGAGTTAGACAAGCTCCAACTTGGATGGATGATTATATTAGTGGTGAAGAACTATCTGATGAAGAAAATGAAGCCAACATGGCCTTAATGGTGACATCGGATCACTTGAGTTTTGATGAGACAGTAAAGAGCTCGAAATGGAGGCTAGCCATGGATGTCGAAATAAAGGCAATCAAGAAGAACAAAACATGGGAGTTGACTGAGTTACCACCAGAAGCCAAAAAGATAGGAGTTAAGTGGATTTATAAAACCAAGTTTAATGAACTTGGAGATGTGGACAAGCATAAAGCGCAACTGGTGGCAAAAGATATTCTCAGCAACATGGTGTGGACTTTACTATAGTGTTTGCTCCGCTGGCAAGTATGGAGACAGTACGGATGATCATTGCAATGACAGCTCAAAGAAGATGGCAGATATACCAACCTAATGTAAAGTCAGCATTGCTTCATGGTGAACTAAGTGAAGATGTTTATGTGGAGCAACCGAGAGGATATGAGCAGAAAGGAAATGAACACATGATCTATAGATTGCATAAAGCTCTGTATGGACTAAAACAAGCTCCACGAGCTTGGTTTAGTCGTATTAAGGCTCATTTCATCAGAGAAGGGTTCCAAAGATGCCACAGTGAACAAACATTGTTCACTAAGTATGGAGAAGGAGGTAAAATTCTTATTGTTAGTGTCTATGTTGATGACCATATTTTTACTGGGGATGATGAACTTATGATGGCTGATTTTAAAAGATTGATGATGAAAGAATTTGACATGTCTGACCTTGGAAGAATGAGGTTTTTTCTTGGCATAGAA
This sequence comes from Pachyrhizus erosus, assembly GCA_026544285.1. NCBI lineage: Eukaryota > Viridiplantae > Streptophyta > Magnoliopsida > Fabales > Fabaceae > Pachyrhizus > Pachyrhizus erosus. The sequence goes on along the minus strand of JAMLFT010000011.1, from coordinate 19,225 downwards.
GTGTTACAAAATTCTGATGGCATTTACATTTGTCAAAGAAAATATGCCTTAGAAGTTCTGGAGCGCTTTGGAATGGAGGAAAGCAAAGTAGGACGTAGTCCTATCGTGCCAGGTTGTAAAATGTACAGAGATGAAGATGGAGATAGAATTGATGAGACACGTTACAAACAAATACTAGGGAGTCTCATGTATCTCACTACCACTAGACCTGATATGATGTTTGTTGTGAGTTTGATAAGTCGATACATGTCAAGGCTGACTAAGTTACATATGAAGGTTGTTAAAAGGACACTAAGGTATCTAAAAGGCTCAATTAATTATGGGATATTCTACAAGAGGGGAGGGGCTGAAGAGCTTATGGCATTCACAGACAGTGGTTATGCAGGAGATGTGGAAGATAGGAGAAACACTTCTGGCCATGTTTTCTTGATGGGTGCAGGAGCAGTTGCTTGGTCTTCTAGAAAGCAGCCTTTAGTTACTCTTTCTGGCCATGTTTTCTTGATGGGTGCAGGAGCAGTTGCTTGGTCTTCTAGAAATTAGCCTTTAGTTACACTTTCAACCATAAAAGCAGAATTTGTGGCAGCAGCAGCTTGTGCTTGCCAAGCAATCTGGATGAGAAGAATTCTGAAGATGATAGGATACTCTCAAGAAGGTAGCACCACAGTGAAGTGTGATAATAGCTCAGCCATTAAGCTCTCTAAAAATCCAGTTATGAATGATCGTAGCAAGCACATTGATGTGCGTTATCATTTTTTGAGGGACCTCACTAAAGATGGAGTTGCAGAACTTGTTCATTGTGGAACTCAAGATCAAGTGGCAGACATAATGACTAAGCCGTTTAAGTTGGATGCATTTTTGAAGTTGAGAAAGTTGTTGGGTATTTGAGAAGTACCTGAAGTAAACTAATTGTCATCTACAATAGTTTAAGGGAGGGAATGACAAGTATAGGATCAGGATTCTTTAGTTTTGTTTTTCCTGTTAAATAAATTCGTATTATGTAGGGAGATTAGTACTTAGTTTGACTGTTTCATGCTGCACATTTTGTGGGCTGTTATTTGTATTTGGTTAGCTCTTATAAGGCTATATATTAGCCAAGATTATTGTTCAATACGATAAGTCATTTCCTCCAATTGTTCTGAGCATTTGATCTAGCATTCATTTTCTTGATCTTTTAGTTCACAACATATACACCTAACCCCACGAACCAGAGGATAAAACATCGCCTAGATGAGCCAGCGCTGACGACCACCACCACCAGTGGACACCACCCCGCTACCGTCACTACTACCGGAAGAACCGCCTCTCGCCGGAGTGTCCCTCCCTCGTTGGAATCTTCACCAAAAGCTCGTTGGAAAAAGCATCGGGGGTAACGAGGAGTTCTTCCATTCCTGGATGTTTGATCTGATCTCATTTTTTTCTGATTGGATGCTATGATCCCGTTGTGTTAATAATCCTCTAGTTGGGTTATGTTTTATTTATTATTATTATTATTAGCTTATCTTGGAAATCTTTGTGGTGTTATTTCTTTGGGCACGCTGTTAGTTAGTTCAAGTGATAAATAGAGGGGAGTGAGCTCGTGGGAGAGAGGAAGAGGGTGACCGGGGGAAGAAAAAAGATAGAGGGAGGAGGTGGAGAAACTAAAGGTGGGACAGGGGGGCGCAAGTGAGAGAAAGGCGGAAAGAGAGTGCGAGAAGGTGAAGAAAAAAAAAGAAGAGGGAAGGAGAAGACAGAAGACGAAAAGAGAGAGAGAATGGTAAAGAGAGAGGGAGAGAGGAAGAGAGAGACCAAGAAGCTGGAGAAGAAAAAAAAGAGAAAAAATAATAGTATTAATAATAATAATAAAAATAATAGTATATATGTATATAGAAGCATAGGGTAAATAGAAGCTACAAAATAGGAGATACTACAGGCGGCATTACAGAATCAAAACTTCAGATTTCGAAATCATAAGTTTTCAAAAAAATTAAAAAAAAAACACACGCACACACACATATATATATATATAACAATTAAAATTTTATTAAATAATAATTGAAATATTATATTAGTAATGACATTTTCAATAATAAAGAATAATAGTGATGAATTTAGAAAAATCATATAATTGTTAGAAGCATTAATTGTAATATTAAGGCTGTATAATCTATTTCTTTTAATTTATTTATTTTTTTATTTTATTTTCTTGATATATGTGTATGGAAATATAAATTTTGGATGGTAAGAATATATCTAAAGTATGTATTGAAATATGAAATACTCGTTATCTTTATTGATTAATATTATTTATTAATCGATAAGTATAAATTAAAATTGATTGGACTGTGTGTTTTGTTTCTTCTATTAGAATGGGAAAAATTCGTTATGTTTGAGGAATGTTTTTACAAAAGGGAACATGATAGGCATCTCTAGAGAGTAGAGACGAATAAGAATACTGATATAAAAATGTACAATCATTGTGACAAGTCTCACAGAGGATAATGATTTCCTATGTATAATTATTTTATTAGTAGAAATGAGAATGAAAAGGCTAAGAGTCTGATGTATAGGAAGAATACTAGAGAAATTATGATGTTATCGACTAGAAGGGATCAAGCCTCATCCGATGATGTAACATGATGGAGACTCAGTTGCAAGGGTGATGGAGGTGGTTGACGATTGATGTAATGAAACCTTGTGTGTGAAATTAAGAATGGGGGATTACATGGGTTGACTACAGTAGGTACTTGAGAAATGTCCGTAGGCTCTCGGTGAGTCATTGGGAATAATATATGGTGTCAAGTTGTGACGGCTCTAAGATAAGAGGGATTCATATAACTGGTTCGGCATCCCTGACAAAGCGAAACATTACCATGATTAGGTTGAGAGTATCTTAGTTCTATGTACCAGATAGGGTATGTACTCCCGATTGACACCCAAAAACTAAATAAGGATATGATGTAACGTATTGTGTAAGTCATCTAGGAGTTAAAATGTTAAGAGGCGACGAGGGACTCAAAACATAACTAGTGGAATGAATAAATAGGAATGTTGTAGTGAGATGAGAAAACAAGAGAGCGAGTGAATATAAGCATTTTTTCCTTGTGCTTGTTTGTTTAAGAGGATGAAAGACTCATTCCTTACAATCCCATTTTTCAGATGTTAATGGTGGAATTGAGCCAATAAATTTCCAGGCGTCAATTGCAACTCCTAGTAGAATGATGGATGCAAATCCTTGTGGTCAGAGATAATTTCTAGCCAAAGAGGAGATGTGGATACTCACTAGGCGATGTTTTGGAGCTCAAAGGTTGCAAGTGGACATTTTATGACTTGATACTTGTTTTGTTGTATGTTCTCTTTAGGGACATAATAGTTACAAACGCATCTACTAGTAAGAAAAAGATGATTTGTAACCTGATTGACTTTGTATTATTTAAATATCTAAAATTGCATGCTAAATATATTAGTTTATTCAGTTTTAACTTAATTAGATAAATGATATTTGTATTATTGTCTGCATATTACATTATTATCATCTATATAATTTTCTTTATCTCAAAACTATATCTTGAAAGAATAATGAGAAATAATCGAAATGATGTTATACTAATACTTAACATCATTCGTTTGAGAAATGCAAGGGCAAAATTTTATTCCACATTTTTCAAGTTGAGAAAAAAAAATTAAGCGTTGTATAATTAATAAAGATGTTGGGTTAATGAGGTTATTTTTGAACTTATTTTGAAACAATAAAAAGGGAGTTACAAATCAAGTTACTAAGAAAGAGAACAAACTTATCATAAAAGAATTAGAAGAAAGTAAAATATTATATGATATGCAACAAAATAAATTTACTTAGGAGAAAAGACAAATTTTCTTCTAAGTAAGCTTCTTTTGTTGTATATCATTTAGTACATTATTTTTTTAACTTATTTATTATAAGTTCATTAAAGAAACTTGATCAGCCTCCAAAACCCTAGAAAAAACTATGAGGAACCATAAAAACAACTGTGTAACATGAGAAAGGCCATAAATGATTATAACTATCAAAAAATCATTTTTAGCTCTAAAAGAGTCTAAAATCAAATTTGTGGCTTGTTAGACTCAACATGCATATTATGTGTCATTTAGTCATCATGAGTTAGTCTTACTCTAAGTGTCAAGTATGATAAGAATGAAATTAAGATTGTGAATTTATTAAGTGATACAAATGGTGTTAATGAAAATACAGATCGGATACATTAAGGTGTTTAGTTAAAGTACGAACATGCATACTACCTTCATGTCACTAACATTATTTTTATCACTAAAATGAGTTCTCAATCTTGATCATCCTACTTGATAATTAGATAAAGGAAAACTCATTATAGCTAAATATAACACAATAAACATGTAAAACATAACATGTCATAAAATTGTTTTTAGACTTTTTTAGAGCTAAATTTAGTTTATTATGTGTTGCGTATCATTTATGTCCTTTCTCTCGTTACAAGGTTATTTTTATGATTTTTTATAACTCTTTATAGGCATTTAAAGGTTGATCAATTTTCTTTAATGAGTTTATATGAATAGGGTGAAAAAAAAAAGTAAGACACTAAATGACATGTAACAATAATGGATTACTTAGAAGAAACTTAGTCATTTTTTCTCAATAAATTTCTTCTTTTCATATTGTTTGGTGTCTTAATATCTTTTAATTTCATTATGATTACAAGAGAAATGCTAGTGTGACTCCATGTAATACTCTTTATTTAACATTCTTTCAATTATTTATTAGAATTTATTAGAAACTATCAATTTTGATGGATTTAACTTCTTAATAACGAAAGAATATCACTAAATGAAAAATAAAACTTATCAAAATTGATGATTTTAATAAATTAAAAAAAATATTAAAAAGAATGTGACTAACATTTATCATAATAACACTGATAATGATAGTATCAATGACCGTCATGACTATAATGATAATGATAATAAATGATAAATTATTAAAAAAATAAAAGTTCTTACAAAGAGATAATTAAAAAAAGATCAAAAAAGAAATAATTTGTTTTTAAATTAAGAAAGATTAAATTAATTTTTAAAATTAAAACAAATAATAAAATCATTAAACTAATGAATATAATAAAATTCCTAATTTGTACATGATGTACATGTTAACTCAACCGAAATGTAGTATTAAGAAAAAAAGAATTACACCATTTTAGTGCAGAAGAATCTCGAACACACCAAGACAGAACGTTGTCACCGTTGAGTGCCGAGGAAACGTCTACCTAGAAACATCCGGGCGAAATAAATCTGCGATCCATGTTAAAAATATACGACAAAATTAAAGAAAATATACCGTTTTTCAATACGTGAGGTAATATAAGTGAAATAAACAAAGTAGTAGTTTATAGTATTGAAAACAGTTTAAAAGAAAAATAACAAACTTTAATCTGTCAAAAAGAAAAGGAAACCAGTTTAGAAAACAAAAATGCAATAAACAATATTAAAAAAAGAATTTCAAATCCCTAAAACAGATAAGCAATTCTGACGAGTATTCAATTCAATTTTGAATCTATATCAAAGTTCAACATCTTAATTCGTAAGCTTTCCTTTTCCCAATACACGGTTAAGCAAAACTGCAGTAGGTGGAACTTTTGATCGTAAGCGCGTACTACTTTTCCTTCCAAATTCAACTACTTAATAACTTTTAGCAATCCCAACCTCAACTAAACCACAAACACCTCATTTCTTATTCCATCTCTTTCTCTTGCATTGATAAACAAGATGAACACCAATAACGACAACACCCAAAAAAACCAATCATTTCCAGAAGCACAAGGAGCAGCATCTTCATCATCTACCCCACCCAACAACGTTGGCACTGAGAATTGGGGAACTCACATAATGGGCACCCCCGCTGTTCCAAGTAGCCACCCAGATAACAAAAAAGCAGCTTTACAAAGCGGTGGTAGTGGACAACCTCAACCAGTTCAATACTACCATCATCCCTACGTGCAACACAGCCCAGTTGAAAAACCAAGCAACAGTCCCATGGAGTCAATCCTCAACATGTTCGATTCCTGGAGCAAAAAGGCTGAAACCACAGCCCACAACGTCTGGCACAACCGTGAGTCTTCCTACTCTATTTCATCCTAATTAATTCAAAGTTTAATTTTGAAACTGCCAATAAAATATGCCAATTTTAGTCTCTATTGTTATTGAATGTCAGTGTCAAATTGTTAAACGTGAGAAATTGAAGTTGGATCTTCGTTTTTCTTATAATATCATGAATTTGATTCGTCTATGGTGCCAATTTTTTTAAACATATAAATGTTTTGGAGGAAGACCAAATTTAGATTATTTCTGTCAAGTATTTTTCGAGTTTACCGATTAGAATTGGAGTTTTATTTTAGTAACCTATACTAACCTTTAAGACAAGTTTTTATTATGTGAATTAAGTCAAACTTTAAACTTTGATTGGATAAATATCATGTAGCCAATTTTAGCAACTAGAAAATCATTCACAACCCTTTCAATTTAAGTATACGTTATAATATTTAATGAGTGCGATTCAATTGACAACACACTTTAAGTTAGTAGAAAAGAACTTTGATTCTTGCATAATACGTCTTTAAGAACAGATAAAGAGCTTGAAACGTGATTAATATCGAATTGAAGCTAATGGGATACTTTATGGTCCTACCAAAAGGTAAAGAACATAATTACGGTGGTTACTATAAAGTACATGTTCTAATATAATTTTGTGACTGGGATTAACAGTTCAAAATTAATTCTATCTAACTAATCATCCTGATAATCAATGTTTTAGGAAACTATCTAGAGGAGTAGACCTTAAGAAAAGGTAGCTAAATGTCCTCTCTCTTTTTTTTCACATGATGTGATTGTTAGTTTGTTACTGTTATTTGCAGTTAAAACAGGTCCATCAGTGTCTTCAGCTGCACTGGGGAAGATGAATCTGACAGTGAAAGCGATTTCAGAGGGTGGGTTTGAGTCCCTTTACAAGCAAACATTCACAACCTATCCAAACGAGAAGCTCAAGAAGAGCTTTGCTTGTTACCTTTCAACATCAACAGGTCCTGTTGCAGGAACTCTTTACCTGTCCAATATTCATGTAGCGTTTTGCAGCGATCGCCCATTGTGTTTCACCGCACCCTCTGGCCAGGAAACTTGGACCTACTACAAGGTGCTTATTTTAGTGAGAATGCCTTACTAGAGCAAGTTCATTTTTGCAAAGAGAAATGTGTTTTAGTTTGCTCAAGATTTGATCAACAATGGTTTTAGTTTATATCTTAACAAAAATTGTGGCTTTTGTCCTTATAATTCTAAAATGTGGTATATTTTGTGTCTGGCCATATACTTGATTTTGACTTGATCATGGACAAAATTCACCACATTTTCAAAAGTCCAAGTACCAAAACTATGTTTTTCCAAAGTGTAGGAACTAAGATTAAATTTGACCAAATCTTTGAGAGACTTGAAATACATTTTACCTTTAAATGATTTAATAGAGAAGCTATTAGTTAGTTTCATTTTGGTGTGTGAAATGACTTGAAATTAACTGTGTTATTGTGTAACAGGTAATGGTGCCTTTGGGGAAGGTTGGAGTGGTCAACCCAGTGACTATGAGGGAAAACCCATCAGAAAAGTACATTCAGGTTGTAACGGTGGATGGACATGATTTTTGGTTCATGGGTTTTGTTAATTTTGACAAAGCAGTTAAGAACCTATCAGAAGGTATTTCACATTTTGTAGTGCCAGGAGTGGCCGTGCCATCCACTAGTGCGGGAGCTAATGGAAAGAACTATTAGTGATTTCTAGTTTTGGATTATTATGGTGTATAATTTTGTTTAAAATTTTGACTTTGCGGTTTGTATTGTGTATTTGGTCAATACTTTATTGTAAAAATTTTGTAGAGTGTATATTATATATTTCATAATACACAAATAAAAATGTCATGTTTGCTCTGCATCTTTTTCTTTTTCGCTTGCATTTTTAGTTAAATACACTCATGTTTGGGAAAATTCAATTTTTCCTGTAACTACGATAAAATATAATAACCAAAACAGGTTGTTTTTTCTTGTCCATCAAAATTAAACCTAGATATTAAGAAATTTATAATAATTTATATGTATATACTCAACCCATTAAAATAGACTTTAAATTCAGGTTGTTTGGTCTTATTTATGAATATTTTGACTTTAAATTTAAAAGATAATAACTAGGGTATAAGAGAGAGAGGACGGAGAGGATTGAGTAAATACTTTGGAATCATTCTGTTCTTTGAAGAATAACCAATTCAAATGCAGACGAATCAAAATGCAATAATTTGTATAGTAACTGAAATGGGACAGTAGTTTCTCATATGAAACCATTTCATAATTCGTAGGTTTTGATAGATTTCTGAGTCCATTCTAACCAGCAATTTGTTGAGTTTTGTGTCTTAAACTTGTCTCTTTAATCATAGCATTCATCTTTCAAATAGACTGATTTTAAGCTTAAAATAAATGAAAGCTTTCCTTCTCAATTTTGTGTATCTTCCTTAAATTTCTCCTAGATTCTGATTTTGACCAATTACTTCTTTTTATCGTAGTTTCATTTAGAGTCTTTCTTATTATGTGGACATCAAATTTGATTGCTCCTATGATATTTAAAGATGGATGCAGTGACCTTAGTCTCAAGGTGCTGCAGTGAAATTTAAATCAATGCAAAATTTACCTACTCGAAGACGTTGTAAGATTATGTCCTTAAAATTGTTTATGTATAACTCTAGACTCTTTATCTCAAAGATCACTAGAATACTCTTATTCCGCTATCAAAATTGAGCAATTTAGACTGTCATATTGAACATTGAAGAGAATATTGATACAATCTTCAAAACAAATTTTTAAAATACGGAGAGTTATTTAAGTAGAGTTTTAACTATTTCGAAGTTTGAAATATAGAGATGACATGTTGCCCTTTTTAGAATATTATTGTTGTACTCACCATGTGGGTTATCCAGTTAATAATGTTGTCCATCTTGCATGTTGCGGTCCTTCTGAATTATTGTTTTAATTTTTCGGTGTATGCATTATCTTGCATGTATGATCCACTGTCTTGGTTTCATGTGACATGGTTTTTATTTTAACCTATTATCTTCTTTATTGTCCTTCACTATTGGATTTATACTTTTCTTTACATGAAATGTGGAAATTGGAATATCTAATTGTCATCCTTATTTGAGTTGACCATAATGATTGACACTGGATTCAACTAATTCAATATTGTGTAGCCTGTGACACCTCCAATTATCTTTCCTTTTATAAAACACATCAACTTTTATTTTAAATTATTTGGATTCCTTTAATTATAATTTCAGACACTTTACAAAGACATTTTTCAATATATTTCTTATTAATAAATTTTACAAGATTTGTTTGAACTTCTAAAATAAACATCTTTGAAAGGAAAGGTATCCAAAAAGAGTTTAATGTTTAAGAAATCATTTACACAAGTCTTCATAAAACTTCTATTAGCTAGATAAGAGTTGTGCAAACATATTGTTTCCATAAGCATGTATAAGGCAATAAAATTTTAGTGGAATTGATTTTAAACATATAAAATATAATGTAAAGAATAATAAATCATATACATAAGAGATTCATGAGACTGATTCTTATCAACATTAGTGTAATTCATTCATATAATAGTCACCAAAATAATAATAATCAAGGAGTGTTAATATACAGACTAAGGGTACAAAAAGAAAAAAAAATTAAAAAGAGGATTTATAATGCTCATATACAAAAACAACTTAGTCTACTTGAGTATCCTAGTCAGAGCAATATTAGTAAATCCTATCATATACATACACGTATATATATCTACCATGTGAGTTATACATCATATCCTTCCTCTATGTAGATCCTTCAAATGGATTCTCCTCATATAGTGGGTCGTGGATCCACTACCCCTCGACGGGCTGTGTTACCAAGCGAAAGATCGATTGCTAAAATCTCGACATTAGTATCTAAAAGAATGGGGATGTAAGAAGTGAGTCCTTAGTCCAAACTAAGTCTACAATCACACATACAAGACGCACTCATTCACTCTCATTCTCATTGTCGTGTCCTATTTACTTCACTATTAGATGTATTTTTGGGACTAGAATGCATCTTGACCTTCCAAGTCACAAATGTCTTACATAACATATATTCATCATTATTTTGCTTTCGAATGATAATTGGGAGCACATATCCTATCTAGTACTTGAATAGGATACTTTTGACCAACCATGGTAATGCTCCGTATTCATTAGGGACACCAAGCTGGTCACGTGAGTCCTTTCGCCCTTAGAGTTATCACAACTTGGCACCTCAACACAACCCCCTAAGACTCTTTAAGCCTACGAACATTCCTCAGGTACCATTCTATAGTCAACCCACACAATCTCTAATCTTAAATTTCTCACACACGATTTTATTGTATCCATTGTCAACCACCTCCATCACCATTATGACTGAGTCTCAATCAAATAATTGGTACTGACACGATTGACTCACCACAAGGACAAAACTCACCTTCATCAACTATCACATAAGCATAGTCATCGCATCCTCATCTCAATATCAGGCTTTCTAGCTATAACTCATCACGTCCTACGACCACAGGCATTTTGACCTCACAAATCATTGACTTTCCTGAGACTCGTCGTCCCTCAGTCTTTGCAAACTCATAAGCTTATTCATTCATCGAGTTCAGCATATTCACATTTTTCACAATTTCAATATCACATTCACCTCTATTGCCATAGGTGATTAAACAAAGTCTCATCTATCGAGACTCTCTATCAATTCATCTGGATGGTCTCGTTGGCTACAAAAGTCCCTCCACAGCATTAGTCAATTCATTCTTCTGATGACTTTGGAAAGTCATCTTTCTTAATTTATTCTTTCTCATCCTAAAATTCATCTAATTAGGCTTGGGGAGTTGGAATTCATCAAGAGTTTAGTTTGTAAGATTTTCTCCTCAATTTCCTCCAATTTTACAAAATCTAAGTCATCGAGTTTTTTCTGATTAAAATTTCATCGAGTGTACGTGTTATGTCAAAATTCTATGTGATGATTAATTTTTATGAAAATCACTTCAAATTTTATTTGAAAGTCCATTATATTTAAAAAAGACTCATAAAGACTTTCAAAATGTCTTTTACTCAAGGTTTAAAAATTATTTCATAAATTTTTCGAAAAATGACGATACGCGTTATTTTCCAACACATAATTTTTTGTAAATTTGTTTATTCTTGAAAAATTTGTTTCTCCCTCTATTTAAATTTGATATGGGTGAAACTTTTTTTCATATTTTCATAAGTAAATTTACACCAAATAACTCATTTTCTTGTCCAAAACATTGTCAACCCAACACGGCCAAATCTTGACATTTCGCTTAAAATTACGATATATGTATAAACTTCAAAAATTTATTTCTCTTTCAATTGAACTCCAAATTGAGTGAAATTTTTTCTATATTTTTATAATTAAATTCTTCATCTCAGAAATAAATTTCATCCCCCAATTTGTTTCAAATCAATAAAATTTAAAATTTTGATTTTTTGTCCTCTAGAAAGTTTAGTACGTTCTTTAAAAATGTAGAACTCCTTTCTTTTAAATCCAAATTCAGTGGAACTTTTTCTACATCTTTATAATTGGAATTTAAAACCAAATTTCTAATTTTCAACTCAAAACTATTTTCCAATTAATACAGTTTTCAAAACCTCTTTCAATTGCACTAGTTTTCACAAAAAAAAAAATCACCTTTAAAAATATCAAAACCTCTTTTCTTTCCTTCCTATTCATTTTTACTTGTCACACAATGTTTCTAGATGTCAAAAATTAAATTTTACACATGGTCAAACCAGTCACACAAATTAATTTTGAATTTTTCTCCTTGTTGTTCTAGTTTTTTGTTTCCACATAATCACCTCCACTAATTTGCTTTTATCTTTTTATTCTTTAATCCAATCACTCTGAAATTTTTACATGTTAATAACATCTTAAGGGTCCTAAGAAAAATTATTCTAGTCCAAAACAAAATTTATCCCATCCTAAATAAATTTCCAAAGTCTCGGTCATTTGTCACGTTCACTTTCTCCAACAATTTTCAAGTTCACTTTCAAATATTTATTTCGGTTTGCCCTTGGGTTTCCTTGCTTGGTTGAAAGATTTTATAGCTTCATTATACAATCTATTAACATAGTTTGAGGTCCAAAAATTTTTTAAACATCCAGAATCAATCCAAAACATGAAAACACACCAAGATATCCTCTGTTTATCAGGTACAAACAGAGTGCACATTCTAGCCATCATTTTCATCACATAACTCACATTTTAAACCATCATTCAAGCCCTTTCCAGCCACACATTCATCATAGAATATTTGCACATATCTTCCTCATCATTATAGATACATGAATTGGACATATAAATCAAAAGAACACAACATAACAATTAGATTTTTGCCACTTTCTTTGGCTTCCATACACATACATATTTAAGTAAATAAATTCTAGTCATCCAAAGATAAATTAAGGGTCTCATTCTCTTCACAAAAAGAGTATGAAAATGACTAGAATGAACAAGAAAACTTTTCCTTACCTTAGTGGAAGGCACATGAACTTTTTTGCACAAAAACTTTGTGAATGACACCTCCAACCAACTACTAGAATGGTTCTCCACCTCCTTCTCTTCGCTGCCTCACAAAAAATGGTTGGGTTAGTAGTTTGGAGAACTCAAGAATGGAGTTAGAAGGAGAGGTATGGAGGTCTAGAGATGGTGGGAGGGGTTGCAATGTAGAAAAAAAATTTGGATGCACCAAGAAAAGGTGTTGACAACATGAAGAGTTTGAGAAAGGGGCAACAGTTTGTGGGTCCTTTTATAAGACATACATTAAGTCAAGATTAATCTAATCTTTATGGTTAAGGCCTTAATTAAGTTCTTGATTGGGTCAACTAAGCTTAATTGGAGTTTAAGGCTTAATTTTTGTCCAAATGGGCTGCCTAGGCACTAATCCTCTAGGTTAACTCAATTAAATTGGTTTAGGCTTAATCTATTTTTTTAATTACTTGATATTTACATAAATGTCATTAATGAGTTGATTTTTGGTCAACTCTAGCATTTTCTACCTATTTTTGATGTTTTTTCAGATTTTCTCCAATATTTTCCTTTTATTTTTCTACCATTTTAAGAGGTTTTTCCTTCATTAAATCACTTGTAATATTTATTTCTTAATTTACATTTTATTTAATTCTTATATTATTTATTTATTATTTCTCAAGTAATTGTTAAACATTAATATTAATTATTTCAAATTATTCAATTTCCTATTTATAAAATTGAGGATGTTAAATAGCTCTTGCTTTTATTCTGATATTCACTAGGCTTGTTATGACATCTTCAAGAATTCCTTCTAGAGTGTAGCAAAAAGGCTAATGTAGTAATTAAATTGGATTTTTCTTGAAGAAATATTGCCTTAGTTTCTTATTGAATAATTTAATTTCTTAAAAGTATAATGCATATTTGGATTAACTTTTAATTTTATGAAAATCAATTTTAAAATTAAGTTAAAACTAAAATAATAAACAATTTTTTAACATCATTTTAAGAGTCAAAATTAGGAGGTATCTAAACCCATTCATAATACATCTTTTTTCACCTTCAACATCCAATTCTTGAGATATTTTTACAGTGGTAAAATCACAAGATATAGTTTTGTTAAAAAATCAAACATATATATATATAATAGTATTTTCTTTTTGAAATATTAATAGATAATTTTGAAAAATTCTTGAAAAATATTAAGAGTTGATCCAAAATCCTTGTACCACTTTATAAACCATTTTGTGAATTTTGAAGAAATTGACTTCTTTGAAATATATGAACAAAGAGTGTCCAAAGTAAAACATATTTGATAAACTATATCAAAATAATCTTGATAATCATAATGTTCAAGAGTAAATGATCTTGGAAAGGTTATAAGTTGAAAATTTAGCCAATTTCAACTTATAAAGTTATTAACTAAGAATTACAATTTTTGAAAAGACAGTTAGTTATTTTTTTCTATATTATAAATAACCTCAATTAAATTAATGTCAACAAGAATAAACCTGCTAACATTCCTTAGGTTTTAAAGTGTCTTGACATGGATATTATCATTTCTAAGAAAAAATATTCTAAATAATTTATTTAAAAGGATCTTTCGATCATTCTTTTTCAATAATGAAAACCATGAGGCAATCTAGTTTTTATTTATAATAAAGAATTTCTTCAAACTCTTGAGGTGTTGAAGAAACAAGATCATAGAGTTCAGTAAAGGTATTGAACTATTGTAGAGTTATACATTTATTGGAAATAGGAATCAAAGGAATTTGAACATCAACTAGTAGTCTTGTGTTGAACAAACACAGCTAAGGTGTTCTTTTTGTTATTGAGAATTTATTGATTTGTGATTCTATGACATACTGATTCTATAACGCCCCTTTTTATTTACTTTTAATAATTAAAAAATTGTATTTAAATAGTTTTAGTGTAGGTAAAACTAAAACCTTAATTCATCAGGGGAATTATAATTTAACAATAACATAACCATTCATTCAAAATTCTTATCACTTATTTAAATAAGATAAATGAAGTCATACAACTTATTATTACATCATTACAATATCCTTGATACTTGAATGAAACATCTTCTTAACTATTTTCCAAGTCTAATACGATCTAGTCAGATTCTTCTAAAGGATCCTCCTCTTCTGCAGGGTCCTCTCTTCTGTGGAGTCCTCTCTTCTGTCTAGATCATTAGCTTGTACTGACCCCATGGAGGATTGTGAAAGTTGAGGAGTCTACGGTCAATTTCGTGTGGCTAGGACTCCAGTGAATCTAAGTAGCGGGGTTTGGGATAAGACTATGGGTAGATAAATATTATGAAATTGCCAAGGTACTATGACAATAACTGGTATGAAAGCGAACCGAACATATCCCACAAAAGTATCATCACCTTGGACTCTGTACTATGACAATAGCTAGTACTCGGTCTAGCATACTCTCAACCGAATCTTGGTAATGCTCCGCTTTGTCTGTGACACCAAGCTGGTTTTGTGACACCCTCTGGTTCACAACTTGGCATCGTATCTACTCCCAAGGTCTCACCAGAGCTTGTGTACATTTCTCAAGTACCTTCTATGCTCAACCATTGCATCCTCCTTCTTAAATTCTCATTCATTAAGGTTTTTAGCTCAATCTACCTTTCTTATTTCATTTGTCATTCTCACTATTTATTTGGTACTAAAGACAAGTTCAAATATATATGGATAACATCCATCTGTATATCACAATCACTCTAGCTTGTGTCATCATTATCTAAACATTTCTTAATTCATCATCTATTCTACGATTGTCACTATCTCAGATGGACAGTCATCAGGAATGTTTATCTTTCACTAATAATGGAGATATGAAATCATGTTTACATCATCAATCCAAGACAATTAATCACATAATCAAATATCATAATAATCAATAGTATACATTATGTCCACACAACTAGACAAGGACAAAATGGTCATTTTACACTTTTCTTTCCACAATTTCTTTCTTATCATTAAATTTATGGGAAATATGCAAGTGTAGGAGATTTTGAGTTTTCCTTGGTCTTAGTTTGGAAATTTTATTGAAAAAGGGGTATTTTTCAAGAATTTTCTTAAGAAGAGTATTTTGGTCATTTTGCAAAAATATGACTTTTTAAGGATTTCTTCTCACAATCCAACTCAAGGTATATTATATAGGTTCCTAGTATATTTAAACTATTTTTCTGAGTTCAAGAGATCCAAACAGAAATAAAAATTAATTTTTATAAGATGAGGGAATTTTGGCCATTTTGTAAAAATTTGCCATTCTAGGGATTTTCCCTTATATTTTCAAATCATAAATTTGTATCAAGATATGTTAAAGGAGTTACAATATTTTTCTTGGGGTTAGAATGACCCAGAATGATAACATTTTCATTTTTATACCCTAGGGGTATTATGGTTATTTTGAAAAAAAAATATTTTTAAGGATTTTTAAGCTTCTAAGGTGATGAAAATATCCTAGGTTTATTTTTAAACATGTTCTAACAATTTTCACCCTACTTTATAGACCAAAGCAAGGTGAAATTTTAATTTTTCTTACTTAGGGGTATTTTTGAAATTTTAGAAAAATAAATTAATTTTAATTAATATTTTTGACAAAAATTACTTTTATACTTATACACTGAGGTAAAGTTATTTTCTTGGCTTGTTTCAAAGTTTAAATGAATAGAATTAGCAAAGAAATTTAAAGAAAACAAAATAAGGGTAATTTGGTAATTTTCCTACTAAAAGGCAAAATGGTAATTTTGCTTATCTCTTCTTCTTCTTCCCCAAAGAGAACTGGTTCGAAACCAGAATTTTGAAATTTTTTATTCTTTGGTTTATTTCTTAGTTTTGGCAATTAATCCTCACAGAATCATTCGAATGATAATACTTGAACTAATCTCACCCAGAATTTAATCATGGTCATACAAACACATGTTATAGAACTCTAATTTTTATAGAATTTGAATTGATCAAACCTCGATTCGATCTTGGAGAATTATCGTGTTTTAGAGTGTTAAACTTTCCAGAATTCAAATTGGAATAGTTTAGAATGAATATACGATTAAAATTTGAAGAAAAGATAATTCCTCCTACCTTTTAGAAGTTTTCCAATGAAACTTCTGCTAGCGCTCCGATGACGTAGCAAAATTTTGGTTCTCTGAATAATTCTTCAAATTTCTTGGATAGAATCATTCTATGAACGATTTCAAAGCTAATGGGATTGGAATGAATTAGTGGGGGGTAAGGGATTAAGGAGAATTTGGGAGACGAAGCTCGCATTACTTCTCCTTCTATTTCGATTTCGATTTGAAGTAGTCATAGGTTGTAAGATTGTCAACTAGGGGTTGTAGGGTGTGGGCAACACAGTAGAGGTCAGACGGTGTCGTTGCAGAGGGTGAGTTCGAGGTTGGAGATGACAAAGCTGCTTTAATGGTGGCAAGCGTTTTTAACGTTACCTCTTATATATCTTATTACGTTTTAATGTTACCCCTCGTGGGTAGCTTAGTTGGCAATGCACTCAATTCTCTCTTCCTCCTCTGGTCGCGAGTTCGAGCCCATTGGCCGTTTCTTTTTTTTTTTTTTTCTCCTGGTTTAAATTTTCTCTTCACAATTTTTATTTTTTTTAATAAAAAAATATTTATTTTATTTAAAAATGTTTATTTAATTTTACTTAACTCTTAAAAATTTATTTTTAATTCCTGAATTTTATATTCTAATTCTCTTCTAATTTTTCTTCTTTTTATTCTTCTCTCCCTTATTTTTATTTTACTAAGATATTATAAACTAATTTTTATTTGAAATAAATTTATATTTCCATTTTTATTTTAAATGATAAATTCTTATTAACCAAATTTTCTTTTCTTTCTCTCTTTCCTTAATAATACTCATTAATTGATATTTTCTTTTTTTTAGAAATTAAATTCCTAAGTCCTTAATAAATTAGACTAAAAAAAAAGTTAAATCTAGAAATATAAATATTATTATTATATTAAAAATTGGTATGTTACAGATTCAGTTCCTAAATACTATCTTGATGTTCTTCTCTAATATATGGGTTTTCCAATCCTTTTGTATGTATAATATCAAACTCAAATTAAGAAAAAAAAAGTCAGTCACTTTGCAAAAAAATTGTTTTGAAACCATAGTTTTAACATCTTTTCTAAGATATCTGAGTTTTCTTTGCAATCAATTTTTAAAAATAAAAAATTCTTAAATAAATCATCTTATAATATGGTAAATAGTAATAATTGTTGTTGTGTTGGATGTTAATTACTTAGATAATAATTATTATAATTTAAAATGGTGTAGTTAGTGTGAAAAGTGAAAAATAAAATAATTTTTTAAGATAATTTTACTATACATGATATTGTGAAATCTGTCAAAATTTTATCTTAAAATGGTTGAGAGAAAGACAAAAGTATTTTGTCTATTCTCTTTATTCATGATTATTAAATTCATATTCATATTTTGGAAGAAATTGTTCTTGAACATAAATTTTTACATATAGTAGGATTACATTATGGTTAGTTGTACATGATTCAGGAAAAGAATATGATTTTAGTTTAGGCATCATATAATTTTGATGAGTTGTGTTATATGTATGTGTTGTTGTTAATCATGTCATTTTGAATTTCTATTCTATTGGAATATTAAATACATGATAATTCATGTTTTAAAAATGTATGTTTTTATTTTTTAATTTTATAATTCAAATTTAACGGTAAAAAAATTGAATAATCAGAAAGTGTTTGTTTTACAATTCTCCTATCTTATTTAGAGACATCAATTTCTACCATCGATGAGCATTTAGAAAGCAGAGTAGTAAGTCTATGAGCTTCTTTTATGAAGAATTGTAAGTCATTTGTTAATCTTTTATGTAATAAGGGCACAAATAACTTTAATGTTAAAATTAAAATATGATACATAATTTTTTAGTACAAAAGTATACTGCATAATTAGTACACTATATAAATTTATGTAGTTTCTTATTTAATTTTGTTAGAATATTTTTCTTCAAATGATATTGATATTTGTATGAAGATAATCATTTCTTGATAAATTTCATATCGTAAAAATATGTTTTTTTTTTCTTTAGATACCACTACTTTCTTTTATAATTTCAACAAATTTGTTGAGATATGGAACATGTTGGTATATTCAACCACTTCATCTAAAATTCTAGATATATTTCGCTGAATTCTATACACAGATTAAAATAAAATGAACAAATGAAAAATAAAATAAAAATAAAAATATTTGATTGAAGATAAATAAAAAAATGAAAAAAAACTAATTTTCATAATAATATTATTATAACTATATTTCTAAGATATAATTATAAAAAATAAAAGCATCATATAATAATAAGTTAACTAAGATTAAAATAATAATATATATATATATATATTAAAATTGCTGCTCTTTATACGTTACAAGATACAAAAAAATTGCATCCTTTTTCTTACACATAATGTTAAATTAATATTAGTTACTAAATATTTAAAATACTTAATTCTTCAATATTTAAAATAACATATATAATTTTCACTTGATAATAATGAAATATTATTATAATAAATATTTTAAAAAAGT
>JAMLFT010000010.1:0-84539 GCA_026544285.1 Pachyrhizus erosus | reverse complement strand
ATGTAATAGATTGTGTGCATATGTGTTTCTAATTACAATTCCTTTAAATAAGAGATTATCTTCTCAGGTAAAAAAAAATACAAAAAAAAAAATCAATGCAATAGAATAATGGACAGAATAATTATTAATATTATATGGCATAACAAAGATAGGATTCTATAATACAACAAAGATAGGATAACTATAATATCATATCCTATATTGGTCACTAAACAAATTCTCAAGGTTTCTTTCTCTAACAAGTATTTTCATTCAAAATTTTGATCATTTGTTTACACTCTTCTTTTATAAAGTCATTTTTTACGACGTGTCTATAAAAGATTTAAAGATTTCGCCACAAGAATTAATTTTTTTTAAGAAATATTTTGTTAATTATAATGTGACTTAAATAAAGATAGACGAAAAAAGTTATCATTTATTATTTAAAGTAATATATACTATTGATGAAAAAATTTCCTTCAAAATTTTAAGAGTCAATTTTTGTTAATTTTTAATGTATTAAAATAGTCATAAAAATTTGAAATAAAATTAAAAAATATGTATATTTTTAACTATCATTTATTTGTAATTAATAAATATAAAAATAAAATAATAAACTATTGATTTTAATAAGGAAAAATATTACGATACGTTTTCAATTGAGATAATAATAAATTACACTATATTTTATTTTAAAGTATAATGCAAAAGATAATGATGGATTTGAATATATTTGATTTTAATATGAAACTGGTGTGTTATATTTACCATTCTTGCTCGTTGAGAACCTAAACAGGAGTTATATTATAATACAGGGTATGTTGTGCTTCTTTTAACTAAATCAAATTTTAAGCTTTTATTGTTGTTTTGATTTCTTTGGGAGCTTCTGTATGCCAACTATAATAATCAACAAAAGTGGTTGGGAATTTCTCATCTACATAAACAAAGGTTAGTGAGTTTTTAGCTTATGAAAAGGTATGTTATACTTTTTCTCACATAAGTTTATGACATGGTAACATCAACTTATGGTTTCTAAAGTTTTGTTCTGATTGTAATTTTTATAGATATAATTCAATCCTACCTAAACTATTGACAGCCCAATTGGAAATTAAGATTAATCATATTATTCACTTAATTAAGTCTTTAAACTTAACTAGACTCCTTAATATCTTCTCTAAATCAAGATATCTACAAGCAAATCAAACAAGAGTATGCAAAAAAGGTTTTTAAATACCATTAGTTTGAAATTTAAAATTAAATGTAACTAATGCATTATTTACCTTTAGAAAAATTTTAAATTCATAAAACAATACACATAAAATAAATAATATATTTCTATTTAAATATAATTTTAGTCTTTATTTTTTAAATTGATAAATTTTTGGTTTTTTTATTTTTTAAAATATGTAATTTTAGTTTTTTATATTTAAACTTAATATATAATAACAGTTTTTGATCGTTATAAAATTATAAGACAGATTAAATTTATTTATTTTTTAAAATTAAAAGATTAAATTTATCAATTTAAAAATGTAAGAAGTAAAACTAAATTGATCGAAATTAGAGAAACAAAACCACATTTTTTCCAAACATTACATACTACTTATTCAAAGAATCTGCTGAATGTAAAGATAGGTGGAATCGTTTTTCTAATTAAGTGTGTCAACTTTATTGATCACTTCGTAGTTCTAATGAGCACGGAAGATAGCTCATAGAAATTATGTGTTTATTAGAAGAATTTTTGTAAATTAAATATTCTAGTTAGAAAGTAGTTGAATATCCACTTTTATATATTAAATTTGAATACTTATGTTTCAGATTAAAGACTTTTATGATCCAGTTTTATTAAGAAATTGCATGATATTTCCTACATTTATAACGTTACATTTTTTTTTTATTTCTCTCCTATACAATTGCTTAAAGGTAGTCAAGTCGAATTTGAATTTTAAATTTTAAGTTAATACATCATATCAATTTAATAGATATACAAATAGTATATTTTAATTTAAGAATATTTTCAAAAAATTTCTTTTAATTTTAAAATTTTACTCATATAAAATAAAATAACACCCTCATTATTACTAATAAAAACATCATTTATTATTTTTAATTTTTTTCTAAAATTTTGATTTCACTATTATTTAGTAATGATAATATTGTTATATCTTATGTATTTCTATTTTTAAAAATATAAATAAATAAAAAAAAAACTTTGTGCAGTATATGAAAAATATGTTAATTGTATATTAAAGAAGAATAATTATTCTTAAGAGCGCAATAATCTTGTTACATTATGTTTCTTCTTATGCCGTGTAATTTTATTTTTTGAAGAATTTTTTTTATATTTTTTTGAAAATTTCAAGTTAATCACCTTTAAATCTTTTAATATTAACTTTCTTCTTTTTGTATATGTATTATTTTTTATATTCTAAATTTTTATTTGTGCTTATTTTAAAATTTAAATATTTTTTATTTTAATTAAAAATTTATATACATTAGTTACATATCTAAATTTTAATATACATTATATTTATAAATTGATTTCAAACATTATTTGAATTTATAAATACTAATATAATACATCTATTTTTTCTATTGTTTTATCCATTTTAAATTAACTTTAGTTAATATTTCATTACACGATAATAAAAAAGTAAACTATACAAAAATATATATAATCCCTTGACTAAACTAACATTGCTTGAAATAATTGAAAAATATATTTTTAGTTATTGTCACTGAATTATATATGTATTGTTGGATAAGATAAAATCGGCAATTACTTAGTTGCATGTATTCATAACATACATGACAATATATGTGTGTATATTGTATTATTCACAGACATTATCGTAAACATAAACAAATAGCATATTTCAATATTCTTTACTATTTACAATGGAAGTATAAATAAAAATTGATTTTTGTTTTCATGTTTATAATTTTTAAACATGGAAATTTGTATTTCGTGAAATAGAAATGAACATCAAATTAGCTACACCAAAATAAAATCGAAATTCAAAACAAAGAAATTTGATTACATTTTTCTTTTGAGAATCAAAATTGATTTTTCTTTTACGCTTATTCTAATAATTAATTGAAATAAATTTTATGTACCAAATTTAGACAATAGAAAGATTACAATGGAATGTATCATTTGGCTTGGTATTTAATTTAATTAATTAATTCTGACACAGTGTTGCAGTGAATACATACTTTCTGCAGTAGCACAGTGTACACGTATTTAATGTTAGGGAACAATCTCTTCACACAGGATATTTTTTATTTAATTTAGAAGTTTTAGTAATTGTACTTAATTGAAATCAACATTTCATTTATTATATAATATATAAGGGCAGGATTTCATAATAAATAAACACTAATTAGGTGTTTGACTTTTTTGTTTGTTTGTAGGTAACAAGTGTTTGCCATAATTACGAAGAAAAATGTAGAGTTGTTTTATTAGATAAAAAGAGATAAAAACATATTTTTGTAATCTCTACTCTTTAACATATTAACTTTAACTATTGATTAAAGGTACTCTTAATATACTTTACAAACATTATGATTTTTTTTTTTTTATAAATTTTATAAAAATTATTATAATAAAGTAATTACTGTATAAAAAGTCTAATTTAATTAATTAACTAAGATGCATATATTGTTGTAAATTTTTACTAATTATAATTCTTTTTTTTTGAAATAAACTACAAAAATATTGAATTTGAATTTATTTATTTTTTTGTCTTTGATTCCTCTAAACACATGATGTAAAGATTACATGATCATAAGGATTCTTTCAATTCCTTGTTATGAACCATAAATGACATACATTATACAAACTTTTTTATTATTTCATACTATCAGTGTGTTTTTAACCATTATACAATATAATGGTGGTTTCTTTCAAATGTAATACACTAATAGCATGTCTATGGTGTATTATCTTTATATTTAATACTTTGAAATTACATTCTTACCATTATGCTTTTGTTTATTTTTAATTGAAATATCTACATAAACATCATTCTTAATGATTTATCGTATACAAACATTATTTTAAATTCAATCTCATATTAATGATTACAACCGATAAGAATTATTAATTATCAAATGTTTACCAGGTGCAAACCCTCTCCAATTGAAAATAACTTTTAAATGTTTGTTTTCTTCATAATTTGTTTTTCTCAAATTTTCTTATCCTCACATTGTCACAATGAGACATTATTTTTCACTAGTTATGCAAAGTGCAATGAAGCTTATCACTATTTTATTATGTTTACTTTTTTTTTGCATTTGACAATGTCATTAAAGACAAATTTGGTGTCAATAAGGATGTCTCTAACACCTACAAGGGAGGCTTTAGTGTCAATCCCACCATAGTACCGACATTCTTAAAGTTTTTACTTAAGACACTAAACCTCAATTTTTTCCCATTCTTGTATGTCTCACCTCCTCCACCTTTGATGTTCTCAAGGATTAATGGTAAGATGACCTTCCCTCTCCCTCCCCCTCCCCCTCTAGCATTGATGAATCTTTTGGCTATGGACCTAACATCTTTTTTTGACATTACCTACTTCTAACCTCAAGAATTAATCTACCAAAACCAAAATCATTATGGTTTTGGTGAGCATCATGCTCATTGCTCCTTGCTTCCCTTATTTGGTAAAGTATTAGTAAAGTAGAAAGGTGAAAAATGTAATTCATAGCCAAATACTACTAGCTTCAATCCCTTACTAATTAACTTATAGGATATTCATTTTGTTCATCAACATATGTAATCAAAGAAAATGAATATTTGTAAAATTTAAACAAATTTAGTAATTAAAATCCTGATTTTTCAAACAAATT
This sequence comes from Pachyrhizus erosus, assembly GCA_026544285.1. Classification (NCBI taxonomy): domain Eukaryota; kingdom Viridiplantae; phylum Streptophyta; class Magnoliopsida; order Fabales; family Fabaceae; genus Pachyrhizus; species Pachyrhizus erosus. The sequence continues at coordinate 79,709 of JAMLFT010000010.1, read as the reverse complement.
ATTATTTTATTTATAATTTAACTACAAAGATTTTATTTTACACGAAAAAAGTTAAAATTTCTTTTAAATGTTATTTATATATAAATTTTGTATTGCCAAAAATATATGTAAAATACGAATTAGGAATAAGAACTTTATATAATATGATTTATCATTAATTAGGGACATTAATATTATAGTATATTAGTAAACTAAATTCCAATTGTTGTCATAATGAGATATTTGATACTCTAGTTTCTTAAATGAAGTTCATTATTGTACTAGGTTTGATTACTCTTTTGCCTTTTACAATGTCTCGAGCACCTCTAGCATTGTTTCTTATGCCTAACTAAGTTTTCTAATTGAGGAAGAAAATATTGCATGATTTTCTCCATGAAAAACTTATCTTTAGAATTTAGTAGTGGCATTTAAGTGTTTTGCTTTTTATATACTCATGTGCACATGCATGCACACATACTTACACATATTATAAAATTTAATATTTATACTTCAATTTATATTTTTTATTATGTTTTTAATTGTGCCTTTTAATTCTTTTATATGTATACACATATGTGTGTGCATATATCCTACATAATTGATATATGTTATCCAAAATTTTCTATTTTGTGTGCATTTTTTTCTTATTTCTTTTTCTTTCTCATAAATTATCATTATATCTTCAAACATTATATAACATGATAATAGTTCCTTTTATATATAATAAACTAACAGTGTCATTATGTTATATTACCCACACATTTAATATTTTAAAATTGCATTCTGACCATTATCAATAATCACATTAGAATTTTTTATGAAAATTATATGATATGTTTATTTTTATTTTTGACCAAAAAATCTTTACGAAGATTGTTTTTAATGATTTTTTCTTATATATTCTACATCCAATTAAATGTGTTGATTCTTGTTCACGTACACATAAACATATTGCTTTTAACTTTTCTCAATGCTCCTTGTCCATTCCTTAATTCTCCTTCTCTCCTTGTCTAAGGTAAAAAAATGACTCAAATTGACATTAGAAAAGAATTAAAAAACGTCTCTTACAAAGATAATTTTTTCGTAGTCAAATTTTTAGAAGTTAAAACACTAATAATCCTTAAAAAACTTGTAGCAAATCATTTTGGAACCAAGACAATCAATTGTTTTTGGAACCAAGACAATCAATTGTTGTTAAGCCTAAAATCAGACAGACAAAAACAAAGTAGCAAGCAATGGTCAATCATATGGTCCACTTTTTAGATTTTCATCTACATTGTTGAAAACGAAAACAATAGTCAGAAAATTTAAATGAACTCAACAATTATTGACATACATCAAAGGATGACAACGTAAAAAAACTACAAACATAAATATAACTCAAAATGCTTATCCAAGTGTTTTTGAAGATATCATAAATCTTTTTACAAATGACTTGGAAATAAAAGGACAAATCCAAACGAATACCATTCAAAAATTATCATACACTAGACACATATGTCCACAAAATTTGTCAAGAGTTCTTGTAACGCTTCAACCAATTACATCATGATTTTCTACATAATGACCATTTAAAAGAAGAAACAATATGAGTAAAGAATACAAAAGAAAACAAGTAATATAACAAAGAACATTAGGAGAACATATAAGTGCATTATATATATATATATAATAAGCAAAATAATGTGATAAAAATGATGTATTTTTTAATTTAAAACATATATTTAAGTGTCTTGCTTTCTATACAAATATGTGCGCACACACTCATACATATCATAAAATTCAATATTTTCACTTTAATTTATATTTAGTATATATCAAATACATTTTTGTTATACACCTATGTGCATGTGCATGTGCATGTTTTCATATACGTAAACATGCTACTTGTATGTCTCTTATTATTTTTCACTTTCTCCTTATCTAAGATAGAAAAATGACACAAATTGACATTAGAAACAAGTAAAAAAAGACTTCTACGAAGATTCATTTCCATATTTGAATTTTAGAAGTTACAACACCAAGAATATCTAAAGAATTGTAGCAAATATTTTTTCAAACCAAAATGATTTATCATTGTTAAGCCTAATGTTACAAAAGGCAAAAAAAAAACAAAGTTGTAAACAATGACTAAGCATTTGGTCCACCTTTCAAATTCACATGTATGTAGTAAAAAAAATGAAAACAATAATCAAAACAACTAAATGACCTTACCTTAACAACTCTTGGCAGGTGATAAAGGATGGGCAACCAATCATATGAGTAATACAAAAATCCCATAAAAAAATTATAAATGCAAATATAACCTAAAATACTTATCCAAGTTTCTTCAAAGGGATTTTTCCAAAAACTACTTTAAATATGAAATTTATGGTAGTTTTTCACTTTAAGAAGGACTAAAAAAAGATTTTACAATTTTGAGTGACTAAAAGATGCATGTTTTAATTTTGGGAACTAAAACAAACATATCTTCAAATTTGAGAGACTAAAAAGATATTTAATTTTTTTTTTAATATTTTCGTATATTCATAGGTCATGAAAAATCCACGAATAATTATCATTGCAGGTACCCGCGAGTTCACAGGCGGGCTTTTAAACATATGAGGCAAGTTGTGGGTAACTACTACCTATCTGCCAGCACCTGTTGTCATCCCTACAGGCATGCAAAAATGTTGCTTATAACTTTGTTTTTCTTTTTTATTCCCTTTTTGCTTATTGCTATCTCTTTATCTGAGGTGGAAAAATGATAAAATTAACATTACAAAATAGGTGAAAAGCTTTTTATAAAGATTCTTTTCCAAATTTGAATTTTTAGAAGTTAGAGCAGTAACAATACCTAAAAATAATTGTAGCAAATCTTTTCTGAAAGCAACATGATCTATTGTTGTTAAGCCTAGTGTTATGAAAGCAAAAAAAATAAGTTGTAAGCAATGACCAAACATCTGATCCACCTTTTAGATTCATATGTATGTAGTAAAAACTAAAAGCAATAACCACAACAACTAAATGACCTCGATAACTCTTGTTATGTGACAATGGATCAATAACCAATCACATGAGTAAAAAAAAAATTCCCATAACAAAACTACAAATGCAAATATAGCCCAAAATGCTTATTCAAAGATCTTTCCAAAAATGACTTGGAAATAAAAGTACGGATATCATTCACAAAATTTGTTAGGCATTCCTACAACGCTTCCAACAACTTGTCTTGATTATTTGCAATATGATCATACAAAAAAAAAAACAGTAAAACAAATAGGAGAAAAATGAATAACAATAAAAATAAAGTGCATTAAGAGAACAAATAAATGCATGTTGTGCATAAAAAAATAAACAAAATAAGAAAACTACAAAAAAAGAGAAAATAACATATTTTTTTTAATTTAAAATGTATTTAAGTGTACGGGATTTAGGACTTGCTACACTTATATGTGCACCTGCATGCACCCCCATACATATTATACAATTTGATACTTTTACTTTAATTTTTATTATGGATATATCACCAATAAATTTGATATTTCTACAAATATCCATTTCTGTAACTAAATTTTTAGAAGTTGGAACACTAGTAGTCCCAAAAAGAATTACAACGGATCATTTTCAAAACCAATGTAATCAGCTACTACTAAGCCTAATTTCACATGGGCAAAAGAATAAGAAACAAGTAATGAACAAGCATATGATTCATCTTCCATATTCTTATCTATGTAGTTGAAAATAAAAGTGATAATCACAATCGCTAAATGATAATGGCAATTCATGATAGGCGACAAGGGATGGGTGACATATCACATGAATAGTACAAAATTCACATAAAAAAGTTACAAATGTAAATATGACCAAAAATGCTTATCCAAGTATTTCCAAAAAGATATTTTCAAAAGTGGCTTTGAAAGAAAATTATGAATCCCATTGAATACCATTTAATAGTTATCATATTTTAAATACATGTGTCCATGAAATTTGTTAGGTGTTCCTACAATGTTTCTAACAATTGTGTCTTGATTATTTGCAAAATGGTCATATGAAAAAAATAAATAATGTGAGTAAAACAAAGATAAGAAAAACAAAGAACAAAAGAACAAAGTGCATTAAGAGAACAAATAAATGTATGTTATATAAAAGAAAATATTAAACAAAATAATGAAAAAACAAAATACAAAGAAAAATGATGTGTTTTTTGTAAATTTAAAACATGATATTTAAGTGTCTTAGTTATTATACATCTATGTGCATACACATAAGCACACATACGCGCAAAGATTATAAAATTTAATACTTTTATTTATATATATGAGCAGGAATTAAGTTATTTTAAGAATAATTTTAATACCTAATGGTTATAATGAATAATCAATCTTAACCATTATATTTTAAAATAATAAATAATAAGGATGAAGAATAACTTTTTGAGTAACATGATTCCTCATCTCTCTTAAATTATGAAGACCTAAAAATATATCTTTTAATCTTTACTCTTCAACATATTAACATCCAACAATTAACTAAAGGTTCTCTTAACATACTTTATAATAATTTTGAAAACATCCTTACTTTATATTTAAATTTTATAATGATTATTATAATAGTGAAATTACTTGTCACAATTTTTTGTTCAAAATCAACTAATGAAATGCTGAATTTGGATTTAATTTTTTTGGTTATGTTTAACTCCTTCAAATGTATGGTACGAAGATTGTATGATCCTAAGTATTCTTTCAATTCCTTGTTGGGAACCATAATTAACAACATTACACAAGTTTTTCTATTGTTTTATATATTTCTTACATTTTTTTTATATAGATACTAACACACATATTGTTTAATCAATTAAATTAGACTTCTTTTAGTTTGATTACTTATTTTAAATATAATAAAATAATGACATATCTATTTAATATTATATATACATTGAATAATTTAAAATTACATCTTACCATTATCGTTAATTAGATGAGAATATTTTTTATTATGTTATTTTTATAAAAATGATATAATATACTTATTGTTATCTTTCATCAAATTATATTTACAAAATTATTCTAAATAATTTCATCGGATATAAACATAATTTTAAAATCACTTACATAGTCATGATCAAAACTGACTAGTATTATTAATTAACAAAAACTTTTTTTATTGAAATGTTTATTTTTTTTTTACTTCTCATCTATTGTAGATTTATGTTTTTAATTTTTCGTAAATTTTTTAATTGATTTTAGTCTAAAAAAATTGTTTCATTTTTAGTCCATAAATTCTCAAAAAAAAAAAGTTGTTTCGTTTTTAGTTTCTAAAAGATTCCATATCAAAGACAAACAGCAGTAACAAAAAGATTTTTGAAAAATTAGAAATAAATAAATATTTTTTAAACTAAAAACAAAAATTCACAAAATATAAAAAAAAAATCAAAAACATAATAAACCCTTTTTTATTCATAATTTTATCGCTTACCCTTACATGTGTTTATTTTTAGAGTATGGTTTATTATAAATCTTGTGCCAAAAAGACACAATCTCGTCACCATCTATTATTTATTTTGTGTCCCATAGGAATAAAAAAATTTGGGACGGTGGCCCAATGATCTTCACATGACTTTTAAACGAGAGTTGCTACAATACTAATATATTTTTCATAGTCACTACAACAAATAGTTAAACATATTTACAGCCAAATTGATTATTTTTTACAATAACTAAGAAACTATAAGGGAAACAAAACATAGTTACTAAAACTTACAAAGTTACAATAAAATCTATTTAATTCTCTTCAAATAATTTCTCAAAAGCTATATACATTCCGCAATTCGATGCACATCTAATTATATTATCCAATCTATCACATAGGCCATTTAATACTAACTTCAATCGTGTACGTCTCTGGTATGTGTGGCACCAAAATAATCCAATTTCCTCTCTCATTCACGGAGCCAATTGTCCCCTCTTCAGTTGTGAAGACTTTATTGTATATATATATAAAAAAAAAAACATTATAAATGAAACCATAAAATCTGTGTGAAAATCAGCCAAATTACTGTTTGGGAAAACGAAATTATTGTCTTTTTATGGTTGGTCAGCATAAAAGGAAATGTACTTACCCTCTTTTCTCATTTTTAAGGCATCGCCTTTAGGGACCTGTCAACGTGTGTTTGCATTACATGTATGAAATTTATGTTAAACATTGACAAACTTAAGTAGGACCTCATCCTCATAACAGACAATTAGCAACGACAATTACAAAGTGGAGTAATGAATAATCACAATAATCCTTTCTAATTACATATTTCCAGTTTTGCTTAGCCATCACCAGTTGCATTTTACTTCTGGTAAAGTCCTAATTTCAGCTATGCCAATCAAGATAATATCTATTATACTTTAATATTTTATTTTACTGTTAACAACGAACTTCTCATTAGTAGTTTAATTTAATTTACAATGAAATTTTTAGCAGCTTCTACAGTTTGTTTCAATAAATCCATTTTGGCTTATAATAAAAGTTAATTTTCCTATTGGTTTGAGAAATTTAGAATATAAAATAAGGATTTTTTTTTATGATGTTTCGAAACTAAGAATAATGCGGCAAAGACTTCAGTTTATTTTGTTTTTTGTACAATTAAAAAATTGTTAGTAAGACATCATAATGAATAAACAATAATATTAAAGTTTATAGAAAAATAATCTTGTAAAGCTCTTCCATATATAATTACTTATGATGGCAAAGAGGTTTATTTAGCTCTCTTTTTTTTTATCTTTTATCAAATTTTTAGGGATTTAGATTTTTTATTTGTATAATTTGGACCAAACATACAAAGTAACATTTTGTTTAATTTACCTTATTCAAAAGTAATTTTATCAATACAATTTAAATAATATGAACTACTTGTTACAAGCACACTTTTATTTCAAATCATCAACTATGGATAGTCAATTTCGTACTACATTAACATTGCACACTGAAAGGAATGCCTTGTATCTTTTTCCTTGGTGATAGCAGTGCCACTTTTTGTTTTTCTCTGTTTTTTAATTGTTTATTTTTTGTTTTGATAGAGAGAGGTGGGGGCTTGAACCATGGAAATTTGTAGAGGATTTGACGATTGAGATCAAATTGATTTTGTTGACAAAGTTGGTCCAATCCTTATCCATCCTGTTTTTGGTTTTATATCATTCACTCAGATGCTCCTCGACTATGCAAAGCATTGCTTCTCTGAGTAGTTTTTCATTTTTATTTTTCATATGCACTTTCTTTTTTCTATCATAAAGATAGAATTTCATATACATTCATTGATCATGGCTTGCTGGCAAAGTAATATATTTTTATTTTCCCTTATAGGCAAAGCAATATCCCATCTTCGATTTCAATCTTCACTATGAAACAACTTTATATCATTAAATAATGTACTGAAATATAATCCAACACTCACATTAATTACGTATAGTTAAATTCCTTTTTGTGTTTAAGGAAATGGTATTCTAAAGTTATGACATATTACAAACCGTAAATGTTTATATAGAGATTCAGTGAGAAAAACATACCTTGGAAACATACGTCAAAACCTTTTTGGCTGCTTCAAACTTTCCAGTATATATTCTATATGATCGAATATGAAGTTATCAAAAGTGTTTTTGTGGAGGTTGAATAGTTACTTTATTTTGTTCTTGTGTTTTCCTCCCCCAAATATTTGTCCTAAAATAGTAATATAGTGGTAATTTCTTTAGCAATTGTGACTCTTCCTATAACTTATAGTAGTGAATCATCAATCATGATCACTGGTCAATCACTCAATCTTGTATGACCAATTAATAAACACTGTGACAGTGCTTCAAACTTAGACCAATAGTTACCCAAGATCCCTTGTAATGCAAAATTTTACTTAAGATCCCCTGTTTTGTAGCCCTTTGACCACGAATCATCATTTTGGATGACCAATAATTAACATTTAAGAAATTGAACGGTAAGAATAGAAATTGAATTGGACCACAGACTGTAATTAAACTCAGTGCCACTTAGGATGCTCGGTTCCTTGGATTCAATATGCAAGCAATAGACATGCTTAAACACATATTTCCAAAAGAGACTTTAGGACACAAATTTCTAACCCTTTTCTAATCAAATCTTTGAAATTCAACTTTTTTCGCTTTCACAATTTTCCTCAAATGCTCATGGGCAACTAATAAAACACACTTATACTTATCCCATATGGTTCGTGTCAGTGCATATGCAAATTTCAAAGCCTATATTCCCACATTTGTTTTTATTTTTTTTTTCTATATTATAAACAAAGCTTAGAGAGACACGAGTGAGGCAAAGGCCCCTCTTCCTAAGACTTTTCCTTATGGTCCAAAAGAGAGTCTTCTTCCTTGTTTGAGATCCGAGCTTAACAGAGTGTCATTCACACCCACCACCCCTTATTTTTATTTTTTTTAACTCATGCCTTCTCTGATTAATTACTTTTCTTTCTTAGTTTTCCGTTATCTTCTGCTACATGCCCGAGGCCGAGTCAAATGTTTGTGACATATCAATTTGTTTTCAATTCAGATATATATTATTTTTTCTTTATAAACAAGAGGTATTTAAGATTTTTATTTAACATTTAATATCTCATGTCTCAATTTTATGTTCAAGTTAAAAATTAAACTTCAGATCTTTGTTAAAAGACCTAAATATCCAAAGTATTATATATATATATATTAAGTAATGAGTATTGATGCAACCAAGCATTCAATCAGTTCTCATGCATATGGATATAAAAGATGTGTGTGCATGTAGATGGATACAGTTCTATGCTTATATATATATATATTTGTCGTGCATGCGTGGTTGCCCACCCACCTTATCACGTGTCAAAACATAAGATGATTTCTTTGGGTACCTTGGCTTACATAATCACGTTTCATCCTCACATGGGTATCAATAATCAATAAACTTGTCACATACACATTCCAAAATCAAGAAGAAAAAAATAAATCTGCAACCGAACTTGGGTTGGGTTCATGTGTGAAACCGGCTGGATCTATTCTATATATATCAATGATATTAAAACCAAAACTTTCGAAAGCTTGTTATAAGATTGCTAAATTAACTGAGGTTGTACTCTTATTAATTATAATAATGGCAAAGTAAATAAGAGAATCGTAATATTAATTTCACTTTTTTTTTTAATTCATTGCACAAATTCTTATAACGTCGTTAGGCATATAGACTATTCTTTTATGTATTATTATTAATTAAGATATTTGACTTTACAGGAAAACGTTGAAGTATCTTTACAAGTTTTGATTATTTGAATTGATTGTGAAATTAGCCACCCTTAAAGTTTCTTCAGATTCATTTAATATAACATAAATATTAAAAAATATAATTAATATTGTGAGTTTTTTTTTTTAAAAAAAAGTGTGTAAATTCCTTTAATATCTTTTACTTATTTAATTAATTAAATATTTTTATTTATTACTTAATAACAATCACTCTCAAAAAATATATAATATTTTATAAGTTTTGTAAAACAATGATTAATTTAAATTTTTTTCATTAAAACGTGATATAAAATAAAAAGAAAGAAGCAATGAAATTCAAATATTTTGTGACAAATATAAAATAGAAGTTACCAACTCATTATATTATTAAGTTGAAAATAACCAGCAAGAATAAATTTAAAAGTGGACTTAGAATTGGATTGGCGTCAAGAAAAGAATGAATATAAATTCCAAGATGTAGAAAGAAAGGTAGCTGGCTGAGAAAGATTGGATTTGTTTGTCTTAAAGAAAGAATTGCAGCCACTCCATGAAGTTCTTGAGATTCACTACCACATTAAAGTATAAATACCAAACCATCCCATAATCCCCTATAATTCAAACGTGGTATAAGAAAATGGGTTCTAAGAGGAAATAATAATAAAAAGAAGAATAATGATGAAATTTGTTTTATTTGAGAGGGGTGGTATCATGAAATTGGTGATGTTGGCATATGCAATAATGGAACCAATCCGAAACTATGGTATGGCACTGCCTTATGTCTCAGCTTGACAATCACAAAGCACCCACAACATCCGCCGAATCTTCTGTGTCTCCGTTACCACAACAAACCCAATGCTTCACTGACTATAAGAGTCCCCTGTCAAATTATAAAATAAGCTTAAACACTTCAACGGCAAAATGGTACTTTTTTTCTCTCCATATTTTTATTTTCTTTAAATTCTTCTTTATTAAATAAGTTATGTCAGGATTTTTAGCAAAATATTTAGTTAAGGAAGTTTGATTTTAAATAACACTAAAAGTCTTTTAGAGTTAAATTTATTAAAAAAAAATGCTAAACTTTACGAAAAGTCATATGTACGAAACTATGTGAACTATTTTGATTGCCTAGTGTTTTAATTAGTTCACTTTGTAAATTTGAATAAAAATGGAAAATTTGAAAATTTTAAATAAAATAAATTGAAAAAGGGTATAAATTTGCTAACTTTTTTTAAGTAAAGGTCTTTGAAAAAAGGAAGTTAAGACACCAAAATTGCACCATGTTTTAATTGGAGAGATTAAAAGTATAATTAAACGCAAAATTAAGAACAACACGAATAGCAACATTAATTCTTCAAATGTATTAATAATTAGTATTGTAATACAATTTTATTCGTTAGAGTGATTAGAAATTAGCTTCTCGCATGGAGTGGGATCCTCTCAACGGGCAATCCAATTATCCAAGGCTGGTGCATCTTGAAATCTTTTAAACGGCCATGTCGATTTAGCTGTGAGTTGCAACAAAGTGTTAATCATGCAAAAAATATAAAAATTTGAATACAACTACTAGCATTAGTTTAAGGGCCCATGATTAATTGAGCTGGTTAAATCGCTTGCCTTTGTTTAATTAATGCCTTCATCAAAATCCTAATGAAGATCCATATAAGAAAGGGGTGTTATTTTTAAAATAAAATTATATTTAAAGTAACCGTGTTTTCATATTATTTTGATTTAAGATATCTCAAATTTTTAGTCTATTAAAATTAAAAAAAAAAAGTTATATATTTACGATATAAAATTATTTTATAGTATTATTTAATTATAATTTATTGTATATAATAATTATGTGTAATAAATTTATTAATTTTTATAATAAGTATCTTAAAAATTATAATAAATTACACTATTTTTTTTAAGGATACACTATCCTTCTTCAAAAGATACGAATATTATAATATTCTTTTCTCTTATATTAAAATATACAATTTAGTTCATTTAACTTAACAATGTTAAAATAAATTACACTTTCATATTTTGAGATATTTAAGTGTTACACTAACCTATCTTCTTATGTTAAATTGTAGAATAAATTATATTTGTTTTCATTGAGAGATGTATTATTTTATTGTCCTTCCTCTCTTATATTAAAATATATAATTTATTTTATTTTATTTAATATCATTAAAGAATATTTAATATAAGACTTTAAAATATATGTTAAAATACTTTTTATTTAATAAGTTGTTATTCACTCATTTAATAAATAGTTTTTAAAATTTTATAATTAATTTAAAATAAAAATAAAAATAAAAAGATAATATATATTATATTTATTTCATAATAAATTTTTAATATAAATAAATTCATTTAAAAGAGTGTACATTTTATATATATATATATATACACGCTAATTTTTTTTATGGAAGTGATAATTAGAAATAAATATTTCTTAAATATTATTAATTTTAACATCATTTATAATAACTTTTAAAATAAAATTAAACATATAAATTAAGAGATAAATTATATATGTGTGTATGATAATAAAAATATGTACAATTGAGTAAAATATTTAAAATAAAATTTATGAATTAATTTTTAAAAGGGTAAAATATAATTTTAGTTTTTATATTTTCATTAATTCTTGATTTTAGTCCTTAAATTTTCACATTGGACATTTTTTTCTTGAATTTTATAAAATACTTATTTTTATTCTCTAGTTACAAGTATTTTTTAAATTATTTTAAAATAAAAAAAACTAAAAATACATATTTTTTAAATTTTAGAAATTAAAATATTAAATATAAAAGTTCAAGAATTAAAAAAAAGAATCTATGAAAGTATATATAATATAATTGTTTTTTAAGGGAGAGAAGTGTGTGTTTTATCACAAGATGAGAGAGTGATGAAATATTTACATATTTGAGAGATGATAACATAAAGAATATTTTAAGAATATTTTATTAATAAAAATTACTAGAAATTTAATGGAAAAAAAATAAAATTATTTGAATGTATTAAAGAAAAAAAATATTTTTTAACATGAAACAAATATTGTATAATATTTTATTTAAAATAAAAGAAAAATATAATTTATTTTAAAAATTATATCAATAATAATTTTTAATTAATTAATAATATAAAATGCACCTACAATACATAATCATTAAACCCTAAAAATTAAAAACATGTACATCTATTTGACTGGCTCACTTTAAAATAACCTCATTTTAAAAAATGTTAAACCTCACAAAAAATCATTTGGGCATTAGCAATGAAATTGGACTAAGTGCCTCGGGAAAATCAGTGAGCAATGCGATTGAGTGCCTGTTTTGTTTGGCACTTTTTACAACTCAATTCCTTTGTCTCCTACCCTTGTTAATTAAATTAATTACCAATCTCTATTCTAAGTTTGCATTAGTCAAACTATTCAAATAATGAATGAATGCATACTTCTTCAAGAACCATGCCAACGAAGAAAATCAGTTTAAGTAAAAGTTAAACAAGGTGTCATAAGCCATTGGTCAGGTCCTATGTTTCATAAACACCAAGTAATAAACAGTGCCGATTTTGAACTTATTACCCGCATTAGAATTAATATATCTATTGTAAAATGTTTTCAACAAATTTAAGGGTTTACTTTGTGTGTGTGAGAATTTAAGAGTTTACTTTAGCCATCAGATTTAATAATTATATAGAAATTTCAAATTAATTTGTTTAAAATCGTTATTTTTAAAAAATTAACTCTAGTAATTCAATTGCTAACAAAATTTACCATCTCTGTAAGAATAGATGCGTCAATTCACGTTAACCTAATTCTATTGGGCTGGTATATGAAGAACCAACCAATATCAAATTTTGAAACAGGGGTTGCTATTTTGTAACTTACATTTTTTTACTTTCACACTCCCAATATTTTGAATTTTTACGTAATATCTAAACCATCCTTTGCCCCTTCCCATTTTTAAAACATTTATCCTTCCCTTCCACCACTCTCTCCTGGTCACTCTTCATACCGTTAGCCCTTCATGTTCATCCTCCTAACTGCTATTGGTTCTCCATTGTTCCTCCATGTGAGTCCTTGTCTTTCTTCTCCAATATCATTATGCTGCTTTTTGTTTTTTTGCATATTGCCAATTTAAAAGAAACTAGTTTCTGCCAAATTGACAACCTACATACACAAAAAAACAAAAAAACATTAAAATACTGTCAAAGAACAAGAATAAGAACTCACATGAAGAAACAAATAATGAGGGTTTAAAAGAAGATGAAGAGGGTGGGGTGTGAAGAGTAAGGAGAGAGAAGTGAAATTTTTTTAAAAATAGAAGATGTCTAAGAAGAAAGATAATCTAAATTATAGTTTTATTAAACTTGATATATTATTAACTTAGATTAATTTGATTTGATCCAACTAATTTTATGGTTGAATTAACAAAATCAATGAACTAATTCAATTAAACCAATGAAACAGTTTGTTTGAACTTATATTAATTATTGTTTTAAAAAATATAAAATATAATGAAACTATAAAAAAAAGAATGACACAATGAGAATTAGAAAAAAGACTTAAAAATTATTTAATGAATCAATTTATCACTAAAATATCATGATTAATTATTAAACTTATGATATAATTAATATATATATTTATATTTTATTTTGTCAATTTAATATTTCAACTGATTCAATAATTGATTCAATTTTAAAAATATTGATCTAAATATTATGTAAATTTGACAAGTGATACGATGGATTCTTTGTATTTGGTATAGCATGAACTATTATAAACCTTAATATTGATATAAGAGATATAATCTGATCCAATATCTTACGTACCAAATATCTTCCCTTAGTCCTTCCATAGTCCCTCTTGGCAGTGCATCGTGCACCGTTAAGATGTAGGAAGTTGAGGCGTTATATGAAAGCGATTCCAAAAACTGGCACTACAAACCCATCACCAAGTCCTTGTTCTGCATGAAGACCTCTTATAATGGCATCTCTGGCAACATCACTATCGTGCAAGCCACATCTGATCACTGTCAAAGTCACAAACCTACGGTTGAAAGAGGGTTCAAAATGAACACAAGAATTCTGAAGAAGGCACTTATAGTAGTTATCGATTGGTTCAAAATAAACTAAAAAATTAACCCATATAAATGCGTTTTTTTCAACCCGACAACCCGTGCCCCGTTTGAATCCATTCATGTTACCGAATTTGGGCTTTGAATTTCTCTATTTCGGGTGGGTCGGATATTTTTGCTCAGCACTACATAGTAGCATCCACTTATAAGTATGATTAAATTTGGTCTTTTAATTCTTTTGTTGACTTGATTGTTCCTAAATTATATTGCAATTTTGTTTAAAATATTTTAATGAATCTCATAAACAACTCATTTTATCTGTTTAGGTGGATTCCTATATGTCATTTTAATTTTAAACACTTATTAATTATGCTGACGAAAATTCTTACTAACAAATTGCTTAACTTGTAAATATTTTATCTCTCTCCAATATTTCGTACTTATTATATCACACACATAAATATTAAATAATTCATAAAAAATAATTGCTTATATAAACAACTTCAAATTTAAACAATTCTAAATCATAAATAATACATTAAAATAATATTTTATTTAACAATAAAAAAAGTCAATTGATTTGACAGAATTGAATTATTATAAGTTTTTTAATACGTATTTTTATTCCTACATAAAAAAAACTCTCATTGAAGATGTTCTGTAGTTCACTTTCGACCCTTCACTATATAAATTAATTACAATCCTGAAAGAAAGTGTATATATAAATTATTCTTCAACAAAAACATTTTAATTTTTTTTCAATGACACCATTTTGAAAAATTGTTCTTAACATCTTATCTATTTCAATATTTTTCATCTTTATTTTTAAATTAAATTTCAGTATTTTATAAAAAAAAATATTGTAACACAAATCTAAAATACATTTTATATGTTAAAATTATACATTTATAACAGATTTTAAACTACGTGTTTTATTTTCTTCCTATTTTTTATTGTTTTTATTGTTTATTTCTTTCTCTGTTTTGGCTTACGTACCTACTAGCTTCGATTAACTTCCCTGGTAGAGTCGTGGGTATTGATATATTTCTTTTTCGGGCCCTAGCCTTGTTGCCACCAAAAAATTCAAAACATAAGGAAACAGATAGAATGGCAGGGTAAGATGATATAAACACAAATTTGAAAGCAGGGAAAGCAAGAGCATTCCATTTAAAAGAGGTACAAGTCCCATTTTGTCCTTTTTTTTCTTTATACAAAAGCATGAAACTCTCTCTAGGACATCATAATCAGATATGTTCATTACTAAGCATGGCATGCAGTGCCAGGTACTTCAAAAAACTGTCCCAGATGCACTGGAAGGATGTCGGCCGTGTTGATTTTGCTTACCATATCGAATGCTTTATGCCAAGGCCATTGCACGTCAATATAAGGCCCTTGTAACGATTAAGATAATCCTACATAAAAATATGTCAATAAAACAGAATCATTTTGGTAAATAAAACAGAAAGAGTCATTTCTGTAAATAAAACATTTTTTGAAAACACAAATCCTGTCTGATGAAGACAAATATTGCTTACAATGATATTGTAATCATATTCATAGCGCATCCCATTTATGTCATATTCCCTCCTTTTGACTGGATCACTCAAAACTGTCCAACAAAACCGAAGAGGTATTAGGTTATGATAACTTGACAGAACTCATATAGTCCCGTCTACTTGGTTAAGAAAAAGTAGAGAATTGGAGTAGATAATCAGCTGAATATTAAGATCTCATTAGACTTAAATAGGATTTCCAACAGTATCCATCAGAGGGGTACTAGACTAAAATAGTAATATTACATTTATTGAACTGCTAATCTAGTCCCTTTCACTAGCTACTGCCTCCACCACAAGCTATCTTCTCAGGCATCAAAGGACCATCTTCACTATCAGTCACATGCCTATTATTAGACTATAATAAGCCTTGGCCAGGTTGGTAGGGAAGCAAAATTATGTAAGGGGTAAAGCTCCCATCTTCCTACAACTTCAAAAACCCACCAGTTGTGTTACCAAATCTTAATTTCTTATTCCATCTGACAGTCATCCCTGATAATAAACATCACTTTAACAAGCCAAAAAAATATCACACATCATAGAACATTTTAAAAGGATTGCTCAATACACAAGGCTCCCATCAAATAGGGTTTGGGGAGGGTAGATATAAGAAGCCTTTGGCCCCACAAGCGGATTTCTAGGATTCGAATCCATGACATCCAGGTCACAAGATAGCAACCTTATAATTGTACCAAGGCTCACCCTCATATCATATAAAAATTAACTACATCAAATCTGGATGTGGTAGCAATCAAGTGGGAACCTTTCCTCTTATTTTTCAACTTTTACAAGGAGCAGGACTAAGGAGGATACATTCTTTTAAGCTTGGAACACACACAAAGAACAAACTCAGTACAATGAACTATCCAAGTTGTAAGCATGTTTTCATATCTCCCAGAAGGCAAGAGATTATAACAGAGTCAGGATTATTATTAACCAAAGGATGCAAAATGGGGGGAAAAAAAACAGGAGAAAACAATAATGAAAAGGTAAAAACTAAAGTGGTCAAATGCAATTTTGACAGCAAAAGCAATAAGACTGAAGTGCTTACTGTCCTAAATGGAAAGGGCAATTCTAATGAAATAAAGCAAGAAACTAAGTTGATTGACCCTTTTTCCCCTTGACAATAACAACAACAAAACTTTCTCCCCACAGGTGGGGGTTGACTACACATAGGGGAGTAATGAGAGTTGACTATTTGTAAACTGTCTGAGGAAATGCTTGACCAAACTCAATCGTACCAATCAAAGTTGGGATTTAAATTTCACTAAGTTACACAAATGAACCAAGCTTGACTAGCAGTTTTTTCTTTTGCATGTTAAGCTGGAGCTTCTAGTGCTCGGCTTGACTCGTCTACCCCTCAAGCCACAAGGATCATCAAGTAACATCATTGTGTTATGACAAAAATATAGTTTTCACAAAGAACATTTAGATTAAATTAAAACCACCATACGCAAGATTTAGTAATGTATTCCTCAGTAGTTACAATTCCAACCTTCTAACGAATATACTCATTAATTTATAATCTTATCTTTTCTAGTACAATTACTCATTCAACACAATACTTATGCTTGTAGTGACTCTTCGGAATCACAAGAATCACAAGCTCGAGTACCTTTCATCCATTGCATTTCTTAAATCTCAGAAGAAAAAACCAACAGAGTGATTATTAAATATCAGAAGAACAGTTTCCAAGTGGCCAAAGAAGAAAAGTTGGTAAGAAATGGAAAACATGCATACATAACTATATATATATATATATATATATATCAGAAAGGCGTAACCCTAACCCTAAGCCTAAAAGGATATAAATATATAGGTACCCTGATAGGCCTCGTTTATGTCTTGGAATCGGGAGGTAGCAGAACCCTGGTCTTTTTGCTTGTCCGGGTGCCACTTCTGCGTGCACAAAGAGACCCACATAGATAGATGATATTAGGCCCAATCGGAAAGCCCAACAAAAGGAAAATGCTTACAACACAACACACCAGAGCCAGACGAATGAAATTGGAACGAATTGCGTCGTCCGTAGCGTCGTAATCCACTTCCAGTATCTTATAATAATCCTGCCTCCAACACAAACAATCCCTAATTTCAATTTCAATTTCAATTTCAATAATTATAAAAGAAATTGTGTTAGCAGCAGTGGCACCTTCGGTCTGGAGAGGGCAGAGAAGAAATCGAAATTCAGATGGGAATCGGGTTCGGGTTCGGGTTCGGGTTCGGGTCGGTCCGATTTGGGGATGTTGTCTTCGTAATCGTTCCATTCCCACATCATTTTCTCTGTGTTTGTGAGTTGCGAGTTAGAAGAAGAGAGTTTTAAGACTGAAGAAAGGGATAAAGTGGAAAGAAAATATAAATAAGTGAATTGGGTGGTTTCTCTTCTTTGTCTCTGTGTGTCTGTAAGTGAGGCTTGGTCTGCCCGCTATTTCCCAACAAAATAACAACGCCTCCTCACGAAAACTCTACATATGAAATTAAACACCATTTTTTATTTTTAAATTTGTTAGAAATATCAAATTTTATATTAAAATGCACTTTTAATTTTTTATATATATATTTTTAGATTCAATTTATTATTTTATTGTAAAAAAAAAACTAATTTGATTGTTTATGTTTTAAATTTGGTTCAATTTAATTCTTCTTCAAACAATCGTCATCTTTTATTTAGAAAAATGATTTTAATTTTTTTTTACTAATTTAATATGTAAAATTTATTTTTCTATTAAATTTATGTACATAAAAATTATAAAATTTAATTAATATTTTAAAAAATTATATATAATAAAAATTATATGAAAAGTTAATTCAATGATAAAAAAAATTTAAAAATCTAATATCATTTTTAAATAATGATAATCTTTTATTTAAAATTGAATTTTTCGTATTACTTTGATATTTCAAACTTATTATTCTGTTAAATTTACATACATTATAAAATTTATATGATATTTTAAAAATCATATATACAATAAAAATTTCATAAGAATTAATTTAATGAAAAATAAATATTTTAAAAAATTAATATAAACTCTTGTCTAATTATTTATAAAAATTATTTTTTATATTATTTTCATCATGTTATTCTTTTTTATTTTAACACACTATAATTTTCATATAAAAAAATTAATAAGATAATTTTTACATTTTGAATAAGTAAAAAATATTCAAAATCACCTTTCAAGCTCAAAAATAATTTTTATTTTGAGAAGATCAAATTAAATTTAAATAAAAATATAAAAGATTAAAAATATATTTTAATACAAATATTATCAAAAATAATTTTTTTTTATTCTTAAGATGATAGTGTATAAATTGTCACATTAAACTATAAAAATAAGAAATAAAACAAAAAATTCAAATAAATTGTTAAAAATTTCAGTTATTTTATCTAAATATTTAAACTAAACCAATTATATTTTGATTTTTTACTTCACTTAAATAATACATTTTTTAATTCTAAGTCAATGTAATTATATTTTCAAAAATTTATTTAAATTTGTCTTAACTTTAACAATTAATGCGATACTGTCCTAAAGTAGTAATTTATTCATTTTATGAGTCTCGTTTTTTATTTAACAAATTTATTTATAATTTTATTGGTTATAATAAATTTTAATTAATAATAAAAAAAAATATATATGTTGAAAGAGTTTGTCACAACCACTCCTTTTTTGAGTCTGTTTGTTTATATTTATTTATTTTTAAAACATTTTTTAATAAAATAAAAAAATTTATTTTTTGATGTCTTTATTTAAATTATTTATTTTTTTAAAAAATATTTTATATTTTTTTTATCTATTTTAAAAAATATTTTTTTAAAATTTTTTTCATAAACATTTTTAAAATTTAAACGAATTGACCCGTTATTACAATAACAGAAAAATATAATTTTCTTTCCAAAAACATCTCTCTTCTCTTGGAAGCGGAATGTGTAACGATACAATTCACAATTTCACGACAAAAATCGTAAGGTTATAGCGTATTGATGTGACTTACGATCTTATTTGCCAAACAACAACCAACTATGACATGTTCGGTTGATTCGGTGATTTTTTATGTAGCTTTATTTCCAAAAAACAAAAATCTAATTAAATAGTCCAAGTATTTTTTTTGGCTCAAATTGGGGATACGTTGACTCACTTCTATGGTTATTGGGTCTGAATTATGGTATTCTATAAATTATGATATTATCAATCTTAACTATAAGGTGTTGCTAACATGTTGACGATATTAGCAAAGTCTAATTTAAGATTATTGTATAAGCTTAAACATTAGGGGATTTTATTGAAGTATAGCTACTGTTTTTTTCCAAAGTATTTAATTTTAGTTCCTTACTTAGTCCAAAATGGGTCCTCTTAAAGATGAATACCCATTTAAAAGGTTTTTAAATGAGTTTGGGAGGATTCTAATCCATGCCGACAGAAAAAGTGAACATTATCATACGTTTCCTTTAATATTTATAGAAAATTCCATATTATGTCTTTATCTGTAATCCAATCCCCTTTTACATCTCATGTCATTTACTATTTTTCTTAATGTTTTTATGTATATTAAGAGCATTTTCGAATAACTAAGAACGTGTTTAGTCAACAGTTTAAATAGTATTTTTGTATGCTGAGCATATTTTTTAAGAGTAAATTAAGTTTTTTTAAAATATTTTATTATCATTAAAAACACATTTGAACATTAAAATTTTGTCTAAAAAGCTAATTTTGTAAAATTAGACTTGAATTATTTTTTAAATTCAATTTGTAAATTTAAATTTAATTCAAATTAAATTTGAAAACTTTAGTCCAAATATGTATTGATAATAATCAGAAAACTTTTCATACACTATATGAATAAACTTTACACTTTTTTTTAAGAAAATAATAAATATTCAAAATATTAATAATAAATATTCTCAATATTAATAATAAATATTTTATTTTTTAAGTGAAAAAATGAAAGAGGCAAGATTTTTAAATTTGAGGATGATGACTTGAATTAAGATATATAATCTTATTTGATACAGTGTGTCAAAATTCAAAAGGATTAAGTCTATAGTGATAAGTCTGTTTAAAAAACATATACAGTATAATAAGATTACTTTTTTAAAAATTAAAGGAATTTAATAAGTTTAAATTATAACATCTAAAAGAAATAAAAATAATAAATTTATAAATAATAATAATAATTTAATATTTAAAATAAAAAATTACTTAAATATATTTTTTTGGTTCTTCAAATTCGAAGTCTATCTTTTTTTTAATTTTTAAATAAAAATTATTTTTTTAGTCTTTCAAATTAGTAAAAATATTTTTTTGGTATTTTCAGATATTTTTTATAATTTTGATATATAATTTATGATTATTTTTTATTATAAGAATAACTAAAAAAATATTTTACAAATTTAAAGACTAAAAAATATGTTTTTTAATTTAAAAGACTAAAAAAATAAACTTCTCAATTTTAAATAGTTAAAAACATATTTAATTCTAAAAGAATTTACATGAATTAATGTGAAAAATAATAACTTATAAAAATACTATGGATCAAAAATCAAGATTCATATCAATAATCAATCAATTATATATGAAAAAACATTTTATCTTCTAGACAGAAACAAAGATAAGAATAACTCAATGAAATCATGCTTACCACCAAAATTTTAATGATAAGTTATATTCTTATTAAAAAAGTTATCTGCATGGACTATTCTAAAAATATAAAATATTTTTTTTTACACACTACGTATCTTCTCAATCTTTCTTTCTTTCTTCATCATTCTTCTTTATTATGTGTTAGGTACTTATCATTAATTAATTTCTCTCAGCTCTCATAGTCTCGTTAGATTGTTATTATTACTTGTCACCCTCTACGTGCCTTGAATGTCCAAATGAATAAAATAATTCTAACTGATTGACCCAAAAAATTATTTGCCACAATTTATTGATAATTAATTTAGTCGAGGACACGAGACATTATGTGTCTTTACTTTAGCATGTCTTTCTATCCAATGTTTTAAAACTAAAATTGATCATTGACCTAGTAAAGACACTAGGTTAATAGATAAATTATTATTTAATAACATGAGTTAATATAAAAATAAATGATTATATATATATATATATATATATATATATATATATATATATATATATATATATATATATATATATATATATATATATATATATATATATATAATATGTTTAACAAAAAAATCTATAGACATAATGGTGCAGTGAACTTCTCCTAAATTATAAAGGATAAGGTTTAATTATTGTTTTGATAATAATTTTATTATTTTTATGACAAAAAAAGTAGCATGCTTTAAAACAAAGTTTTTATGTACGTGAGAGACAATAACAAAAAGAAATTGCATGAAACAAGTATTGGATTTAATTTTTTGGTTTGTTTAGTATCAGTTTTTATCAATTTAATTTTATTTTTAACTAGTTTGATGGTATCATCACAAAGTTCAGTAACATATCTAATAATAAACTTAAACCGATTATAAATATAGTTTTTAGTCTAATCGATTGATCTAAGTCAAAATTTAAAACAATATTTTCTACATAATAATATAATTATATTTAATATGTAATCCATTAAGATGTTTTAGTAAAATGCTCAATTTCTCTTCTTGAGAATTAACACGATAAAATTTTTTGTGACTTTAAGTCTTTCATTTTTTTATATTTATATTATTCCATTTGTTCCTTTTGATGTATCTTTTAAGATTTATATGTAAAGATAAAAGAATGTAATATATTTTTTTTAATTTTAATAAAATAGTTATGAGATTTTTTATTTCATTATTTTTTCATTTATATTTCACAATAAATACGTGTGTAAATTGATTAAATGTTTGGTGAAAAACAAGAGTATAATTGACAAATAAATAGAAACAAACATCTTCCAAAAGTTTAACGATTAAAAAAAATATTTAATTTTTTGAAACTTGGAAGTACTTTTAGTGAAATATACTCTCTCCATCTTCATTACAATATTCAAATTAAAAGCGATTTCATCATTTTTATATAATTCAATATCAAATATTGTTTACATTAATTATTTTTTTATAAAAATTATATTTATTAAAGTTGTTTTTAAAATGCCATGATAATAAAGAAAATGACTAATTAATATTTATTAGTTTTTTTATAGAGATATTTTTTCTAAAAGAAATACTAATTTAAGACAAATTTATTATTTTCAACTAAATTTATTAAGTTTTTTAATACCAGTGAATTAGTTTATTAAATTTTATAATAAGAATAAAAATAAATAAATATGTTTGGATTAAAATTTGGAAAGTATTTTTACATATTTCAATCTACAATAATAAATTCTAATACATCAAGTGATAAAGAAAAACATTAGTAATTCAAGAATAAAAATATTTTTGATTTATCTTGACTTTAAGTTCAACACGATATCACATTTTCTTCAAATTGTTGGGATGATTTCAACTTGTAGTAACCAAAACTAATGGCTTTATTTTTTTAAAAAAATAATGACTTTTATTAAGCTTCTAACTTGTGTTAGTTATGGTAGTTATGGGGGCTTTGCTAGGCAAAATTTGTTTAGCAATTTCTTTGTTATTTTCTCTTGAAAACTTCATTCCCAATCAAACCTTATTTAGGATATTGAATATTGTCAGTAATTAGTGCTTTAATAAAATTTATTTGACTGTCAACATAAATATATAATCCATTTATTTGTTAGGTATTCATGATTGTTTAATTTTATTTTTTGTATAC
This sequence comes from Pachyrhizus erosus, assembly GCA_026544285.1. Taxonomy (NCBI): domain Eukaryota; kingdom Viridiplantae; phylum Streptophyta; class Magnoliopsida; order Fabales; family Fabaceae; genus Pachyrhizus; species Pachyrhizus erosus. The sequence goes on along the minus strand of JAMLFT010000010.1, from coordinate 56,112 downwards.
ATTGAGTTACGATATTTTATTTTTAAATTTGTAAATGTGCCAACTCATCCTATTATCTTATTGATGCGATGTGGTATTAAAATTAATATTATTATTAGATGTATATACACTTTAAATTTTTAAAATAAATATTAATCATAGCGCGTTCAAACTTTAGATGTTACTTGTTTAAATATTTTGCATTATAACCAACGAAATCAATTACTCCATTATTTTTTTTATTATAACTGCAACCACCTTTTTTTATCGTTTTTTTACTCAGAAACAAACAATTTCTCTCACTTCACATTTCTCTCTTCTTAATTAACTACTATACATAACATGTTATTTTTCCTTTGCCTTAATCGATTGACCATTACGTTAATTTTTTCATATTTTCATGAAACAAAACATTCATTACTTAATTGGTTAACATTTTATTTCTTATCTATTCATTTTTTTTTTGTAACTATCAATTATTTATAATTCAACTTTATAAAAAATAAATAAAATAATTAATAGGAATAAGGGTATAAATAATAAAAAATTAATATTATCTTGAACTTTAAAAACAACAAATAAATAGAAACAAATTTTGGTTAAAATTTTATATTTAAAAAATCATCCTTAAATAATTAAGATTCACCTATTGATAAAAAATTAAAATAATATGCACAATGTCATAGGTTCAAATTTTAATGTAACTATTATAAAAATAAATTACCATCTAAACAAAACGACTTTTAAAAAATAAAAACAAAATAACCATAAAAGTTAAAAACCATCGACATCAAAGACATTGAAAAAATATAGAGAGAAATGTCAATATAAAAATTCAATAGATTTGAAGATTTATCGTCGTTCAATCATAATGACATTTAGAAATAATAAACTCCTGCATTGAACGAGGCTAAATGGGAACACGTATATATGAAAGTGCAAAATAACTCACATATTTAAACATTCAATAATACTCTGTTATTCTTCCTTCTCCACGTATAGATCTAGATACTCAAAGAGCTTTGTTAAAATATTTTCACACCTTAAAAAAAGGATGAAATTATAATTTTGAGGAATTAAAAAAAATTGTTAACCAAAAATTACAAAATTAAATAATCCACAGAAAATAATTTGTTTATAAGATTAGTGAAATTAAACCTAAATGTATCCACAAACAGTAGTAAATAAACGAGTGATATTTTCTTTGCTCCCTCAGATGAATGACGTTCCAATTCCAAACAAGGCGGAAAAAAGGGAGGAGGAGAAGAGGAATATGCGAGGGCATGAAGGTAATAGTGAGTGAACTGAACCCCATTTTGGCAAGGCAACAGATACATACAGTTACTCTCACCAACCAATCAAAACCCATCACCACTCTCTTCAGTATCCCCGTCAGCACACCAAGTCATCAACAATCACACAAAGCTACTCACTCCCTCCTCAGTTCCAACGCCCATCAACCAACCAACCAATAACACACTTGATTTAGCAAAATCTAAGAGAAAAAAAAAAAAAAAAAAAAACATGATCAAAGCCTAACCCTTCTTTATTCATTCCTACTCTTTCCATGGCCTCAATCTCAGGCATATACTCATCATCCTCCCCAACTCTCAACAACCAAAACCACTCCACCCCAAAACGACGTCGCACCCCACTCCCCTCATTCCCTCCCCGCCCCAAACCATTCCCCACCCGCTCCCTCGCGCGTGAGGCTCCTGCGCAGCTCTCCGCAATAACAAAACCTGTCCACTCTGGACTCCAGAAGGACCCGCGCGCCCTATGGCGCCGCTACGTGGAGTGGCTCTACCAGCACAAGGAGCTCGGCCTCTACCTCGACGTTAGCCGGGTCGGCTTCACCGACGACTTCGTCCGCGAAATGGAGCCCCGCTTCCAGGCGGCGCTGCGCGCCATGGAGGAGCTGGAAAAGGGCGCCATCGCTAACCCCGACGAGGGGCGTATGGTCGGACATTACTGGCTCAGGGACTCCGCTCGCGCCCCTAACTCCTTCCTTAAATCGCGGATTGATAACACGCTCGACGCCATTTGCAGCTTCGCCAACGACGTCGTCAGCGCTAAGGTTAGTTCGAAGTCACGCCTAGGACTAGTGGTTGGTTAATGGTTACGTTTCGAATTTGTTGCGTGTAGTGTGGTTGGTTAGCGATTGTGTTGTGGTGGTTTGGGTTTTGGCAGATTAAGCCGCCGTCGTCGCCGGAGGGAAGGTTTACGCAGATACTTTCGGTTGGGATTGGAGGCTCCGCGCTTGGACCGCAGTTTGTGGCTGAGGCGCTGGCTCCGGATAATCCTCCGCTCAAGGTTATCCAATGAATGATCCATTCTGCGACTTCTATTCAGTTCTATTCTAATGTTCTATGTGATAGGCTTAGACAAAACCTTAGTTGCAAGCAATGTTTTAAGAGTTATTTTCTGATTAAGGTTCGAGTTTAGTCCGTGCGATAAAGGTTGATACCTGTTTGGATTAACTTTTTTATAAATACATACAGGAGAAGAAAATAAAAAGAGAGAATGCATTGAACTTTTCCCTATATACGATCAGTTTATGCATTGTAACTTTTGGAGAAGTTAAATGCATAAGTTGATGTAGTTTGTGTGACAAGCTCTATCCATTTTGCATTCTTATTTGTTTTCTTTTACAAGTGTTTATGGAGAAGATTATCCAAACAGGGTCATTAAGAGTCTAGGTAAAGGGAACTTCAATTACGATTGCAAAACAGTATGCAGTTTGAATTGAGAAAATATCTGTTTTTGCTTTTAATTACAAAATACACTTTGTTTTTACTTTTTACTTTGTTTCCTGTTTTCAAACATTTATATAAGAAATGGCGAAAATTGTCTTTTATTGTTTTCTGTTTACACTTTTCCTATACTAGCTTAAAATAAAAAATGAAGACAGAAAACATTTTCTTAACCAATCAGTCCTTTAAGTTTGTTGTTTGAGGAATGCTAATAAGGCATTCTCCAACAGACTGTTATGGAGTAAAATTGATGTTTTGGACTTTTGGCAGATAAGATTTATTGACAACACGGATCCTGCTGGAATTGATCATCAGATTGCCCAACTTGGGCCTGAACTAGCTTCGACACTTGTGGTAGTAATTTCAAAGGTCTGTGTGGAGATTATAGTTTTTTGTTTGATTATGATGTTAATGGGATTTATTATCGCATGTTGTTGGATTAAACATTTTGATTTATCATTTTATCTTCAGAGTGGAGGTACCCCCGAGACTAGAAATGGCTTATTAGAAGTACAGAAGGCTTTTCGTGAAGCTGGATTGAATTTCCCAAAACAGGTTTAATCTCAGGTTTTAGTTTTCTTAAAAAATTCCTTTTAACTATTATTGAATGATGATACATTTAAATCTTTTATGTTAAGATAGTATTTGAGGTCACTGCTATGCCTTATATTTTCATATTTTTGCCTTGCCTAGATATGATTGAGCTTCGTCAGTTGTTTAATTTTTTTTCCCACTTCTCAATGAACGAGTGAGGTTAAGTCTTTTATTATGGAAAAATATTTTTCTATATTAATTTAGTATAATATTGTTTTTGAGTACTTTTCTATCATAATTTTAGTTATTAGCAGTGTGCTTTTTGTTGGCACTGTTATGAATTTCTCAGTGATGTGTGCACCCTACACTTGTACATCTGTGGTCAGTTTGTGAACACTCATTTTCATCTGCTGATGCATGGTATAATGCAGGGTGTTGCTATAACACAAGAAAGTTCTTTGTTGGATAACACTGCAAGAATTGAGGGCTGGTTAGCTAGATTTCCCATGTTTGATTGGGTGGGAGGTAGAACATCAGAGATGTCTGCAGTTGGCCTGCTTCCAGCAGCCCTTCAGGTAATTGGGCCTAAGCATAAATTCACTGCTAAATTACTTTGATGCTTCTGTTTTATATCCAATTGTAATGTTTTTTGATTCAGAGCATTGACATCAGAGAAATGCTTGCCGGTGCAGCATTAATGGATGAGGCAAATAGGGGTACTGTGGTATGCACATGTTTCCTGAAATTCTATCCAATATTTTAATATTTGAAGGTTTTTCTTGTATAATAATACCATGACAATACCTTGTGTACAAAAATTTTCCACTAAGAGGAACAACTTTTACGTGGAGTATGTTTGGTAGAGTGGAAATAAAGGAGGAAAGGAAGGAAGAGAGTGAAAATTAGATAATGTAGGTTATTTAGTAGAGTGGAACTAAAGAGAAATTTTCAAAAAATATAGTGTGGCCCACAAAAATAATTCCCTGTAGAACTGCACAGAAATGGTCTTCCATCCCCTACCACAATCAATTATGGAGTGCCATAATCGATTATGAGTGCCATAATCGATTATGGAGTGCCATAATCGATTATGGCTGCCTCCTTCCCCATTTTCTTAATGCCCCCTCCCTTCTTATATAATAAAATAATATTAAAAATTATATTGATAATAAAAATAATATTAATAATATAATAATAATAATAATAAGAAATATTAATAATAATAATTATAATTGATTTTTATTCCATATTAATTTATCTTTTTTTCTTTTCTTTTCTTATCTATCAAACAACTTTAGGAGGTTGTATTGATTATGATTTTGAAGACTTTTATTTTGATAAAAAGGTCTTCTAGTATTCAATCAAGCGTATTGATTAGGATTTTAAAAGACTTTTTTTTTAATAAAAAAGTCTTGTAATATTCAATCAAGACTTTTAAATGATATAAATAAGTCTTGTGTTATTCAATTTGAATTATTAGGATTTCTTAAGGAGGACAACAAAATTCAGTAGTATTCAAATAATTTTTTTACAAATTATAAATAGTTTTCTAGTATTAAAAAAAGTATACAAATTTAGTATACAAATTTCGATGGATTACCTTTTTAAGATAAATTTTGATAGATTTTATGTGATTTTTTAGTATGATATATAAATACTATGCCTATCAAACAATCCCACCCAAACGTTTTAAATTTTTCTAGACTTTCTTTCTTTTTTGTCGGTTGTCTGATTTCTCTTTCTCCCAACACATACTCTTTTCTCTCTTTGTTGAAGACAATATAGACATGCATAACTTTCTTAACAAAGAATGTTGTTATGATGAATTTTTAATTAAATCAATAGACAAATCCTTACTATTACCAAATAACAAAGACTAATTTTGAATCTATTTAAATCCAAGAGTGAGAACGAGAGTATGCTAATGCATGGACTAGTATAAGAGGATATGAAACTAGAGTTAATTAACTATTAAATAAAAGATTGAACAAATTGTATTGATTTTACTTTTCTTTATCCAAATCTTATCATATCTTCATTATATTTTTCATTGACTAATGTAATTTTAAATGTTTTCTAAAAATCCATGAAGTCCATTCAAATGTTATAAATCTATAAAATTCTTTTAAATATTTTAAATTTTTACTATACAAATCCATTAAAAATCCAAATTACAAAATCTTAAAAAAAACTAATAAGTCATAATATTCCTACATAGTCTTTTAAAATTCACAAGACTTTTTTATGTCAAAATAATCTTTTAAAGTTCCAGTCTAATACACCCCCCTCAATTCATATATTTCCTTTCTATTCCACTTTATTCCTACCATAATTTTCATCTATTCCTCTTTTTTTCTTTTCTCAACTATTCACTTCCATTCCTTCCCTTTCCTTCTCCATAACCAATCAAAGGGTTAATGACTTGATGTGTCTATGTTTAGGTACTATTGATTTTCCATGTGTCAAATACATGAATAATGGTGGTAGTCAAGTAGGGAATATTTGGAAATTAGCATGTAACTAGTTACCAACGAGTGAGATGCTCGTAAAACATTTTGTATTTTGTCCCTATAGCATCTTCCTGATATGGGTGTATGATTTATCTTTCTTCGTGACCATCCTCCCTCTAAATGAGTTATGAGTGTCTATTGGGGTTTAGGGATATACAGATCTTTTCAGAATTAGATCTAATGTCCACCTGTCATTGGTTTTGAATTTGGCATCTCAAACCTATTGAGTGAGCAGGAGGCCAGTGTTTTTAGGATCCAGCAATCTGTATGAATATAGAGACCCATAAATATGAAAGTTTAGCCACAAAAAGCTTTCAGTGTTAACTTTCAACTGACACTAGGTGTGATTATGGGCATATCACTAGTTATGAAGCTGAATTGGCTTGAGAATCATAGTGTAAATGTAACATGTGGCAATACAACATATAGACCAAATCATGTTACATACGCCAAGAAGCTTTGTAAACCGTAAGTCATGCTTTCCCAGTTTTATTAGTATCCTAGTTTCCGTCATAATGATCGTTGAGTTTGATTCAACATCTCCTCAGATATCTTGTGTACTGGTCCAGCATCATTTGATACAAACAATACAATGTACAACAGACAGGGGCTTAGGGGTTACTTGGGTTTTCTCTGTCAAATCAAGGATAGATGTGGTTTGGTTAAGGACTTAAGGGTTATAACAGGTGGTAAAGTACTGAGTTATTTGCATGCAATGGAGTTGATTTTAGGGCTTAATTGGTGGCTATTTGGGTTCTGTTTACACTGTGTTCATGGTTGGTGTTGGGTTTTTGGGGCTTAATTGGTGTCTATATGAGTTTGCCAAAGAAAATTGATTAATTAAATAAAACAAGGTAGAGATTAAGATGAAAGAAACCTAGGCATCACACCTAAGGTTTGATCACATTGCTCAATTAACAAGGTGTTGTGCTGAGATCTTGTATATATGATCTGACCATTAAGTCTGATAAGAATGCATTACAGCTGTTTGAATAGGCCTCCTGTCAATAATGATACAAGAACTAGCAAATAGGTGAAATTGGATATTGGTAGATTCAACTGGTAATTTGGGGAAGAAAATAGGAATTCAGAACAAGATGAATAGAAGAATGGGAATTTTCTTATTAAGAGATTCTCTTAAATCAATGTGATCTAAGAGAATATTACAACCCAGGGCAATTGGAGAGTTCCCAGACCTCTCCCAGTAAAGTTCACAACAAAAAACCCCTGTACTCTTTGACTAAACTCTTATTTATTCTACTGACTACAACTGAATTGGTTATACCAGATTGACTAGTTAGTTGCATCTGGACCCACATCCACTTTACCTATATTCCTATCACTATTCTTCTGTCATCGTACATATACCTTCTTAATGAGAGGTCTTGTATCAGATATTAAACAAAATCTAATAACAATTAAGTTGTATAAAGTATAAACACAGGCTCAGAAAAAAAACTCACAAGCATGAATTAGAAAATTAGCAAAATACCCCGGGGACTGGAAGTGATAAAATAAATAACAACTTGGTAAAGTTGGTAGCCCTAAACAGTAATAATCTATTAAGGTACAATCGGTGTCAAAATCCATGCTAAAGCTAAAATTCTAAAATGATTTGAATTTGAATCTTTTAGCTTGTAACCACTTGATGCTGAAGTGTCATCATGTGAATGTTTGTCCTCAAAGTAATGTGTCTTTTTATCATGGGAAAAACTCAATAGTGTGAGCTTGTTTTATAATAAGCATGTCTCATCTCAACCTATGACATGTGTTTGTGGCTATGCAAACTATTGTTTTCTCCTCTTGATGGTAGAGGAGTCAATAATATGCGATTGAGGAAAAATTGAGAACGTTTATGTTGATATTTGGAAATAGGAAAGTATGTATAGTAAAAAAGTAGAATACGACAAGCTGATTTTATCTCCAGAAAACAAGTTTTTTAGAAAGCCTTTGCCTTCTTAAACATAAGTAATTGATTGTGGTAACTCACAACTGGTACAACAATTGGTTATGTAGTGCAATTTCATTCTGTCTGGTCAATTTTGATTCTCTCCTCAATCATAAAGAACTCTTGTTAATCTATACTTTTATGCAGATAAGGAATAATCCTGCAGCTTTGCTGGCTTTATGTTGGTATTGGGCTACAGATGGTGTAGGATTGAAGGTATGGACCATATAGTTCTAGTTTATCAATGATTGGCAACTGTCTTCTGTTTCATGTCACTATTGCTTATTGTGATCTTTTCCTCCTTTTTATTCTTCAGGATATGGTTATCCTTCCATATAAGGACAGCCTGCTATTATTTAGTAGATACTTGCAGCAGTTGGTCATGGAATCTCTAGGCAAGGAGTTTGACTTGGATGGTAATAGGGTATGTGAATGTGATATGTGTAGCAAATCTAACTACTGTTATTTTCATACTTTGTCCTACATTTTTGGTTGAAAATGCTATAAATTCTTCTTTAGTCAGTTTACAGCTGCCTGTATCTAGAAACAACTGAATGGAGTCTTATTATGTATCGTTTTGTAATCACACAGGAGGTGTGCGTTTCACACTTTTAGATGGAGCTCATCTACTTTTATTACACCTGGGATATATTAACTTAATTGACATGCTGTTGATAAAATGTCCTAGGTTGTATTTGGATGCTAGAAGGGTGTATCTTTCATGCTATATGTTATCTCACAAATTTGTGACAATGTTCAATCTCAAACACTTAATATCATCACGAATTAATGTCATCCAAATTTGATACCTCAGGTTAATCAAGGAATTAGCGTCTACGGAAATAAAGGAAGCACAGATCAGCATGCGTGAGTTTTCATTCTAGTTTAAAGTTCGTTTGACATAATTCTTGGTTTGTATAGTCTAATAAAAAATTTACCCGAAACAGCTACATTCAGCAATTGAGGGAAGGTGTACACAATTTTTTTGTGACATTCATTGAGGTGCTACGTGATAGACCCCCTGGTCACGATTGGGAGCTTGAACCAGGTGTCACATGCGGCGACTACCTGTTTGGTATGCTACAGGTCTGACCTATTAATCAAGTATAATTTTCTCATTGCATTTGGTGATGATTCTATTCAAGATTGGCTGTGGTTAGTTGTTATTGTTTGCACTGTGCTAAAAAGTGAAGTTTCTTTAGGGAACAAGGTCAGCCCTGTATGCTAATAACCGTGAATCCATCACAGTCACGGTTCAAGAAGTGACACCCAGATCAGTTGGCGCCCTTATTGCACTTTATGAACGAGCAGTTGGAATATATGCCTCACTTGTTAACATAAATGCTTACCACCAACCTGGTAAGCCGTAAACATTTGATCTCTTCAGTCTGTTTTTTGGGATTTTCTGGATCTAAGTAAAATATTGAAATTGGTTCTTTACATTCATGTATTGTGGTCAATGCTCTATGTTGTTTCAGAAGCTTGAGTGATGCAAATTAAGTTGTTTTATTTTATTATCACTGTCATTTGACTGGTGCCGAATCTGATGGTTAGGTGTGGAAGCTGGAAAGAAAGCTGCAGGAGAAGTATTAGCTCTTCAGAAGCGGGTATTGGCAGTGCTAAATGAAGCAAGGTAAAATTTAGCATTTTTGTAAATATCACTTATCAGGCTTCTTTGTCTTGGCAAGAAATATTAAAATATATACGGCATGTTAGGATCCTCCTGAAAGCATGAGTTTACAAGAGTTCTATGGGTGGGTATTTTTATATTGAGTGTAGCTACGTAGCCTAGGTGTATCCTGGGGTACAGTATTGGTTCCGACATTATGTCAACTTAGGATGCATTTGGCTTGTATTATTGTAAGAACTAAGAAGTGTTGGACCTCCTGGTATAATCTTTGAAATTTTCGTTATTAACTTGAAATGATTGCCCTTTTTGTGGCTCAGATTCCAATGTTGTGCATAATGCTCACTATTAAAGATAATACAAAGAGGGTCAACATCTATCAAAGATAATAAAGATGGTCAATATCTGGAATCCATACCAAGCTTCTATTGTAGATAGCATCTTTGTGTGTTGCCCTGTTAAACCCATCACATTACTGTTTATCTGCTTTTGTCTTCAGCTGCAAGGAGCCTGTCGAACCATTAACGCTTGAAGAAGTAGCTGATCGTTGCCATGCCCCAGAAGATGTACATACTTTTGCCCTGCACTCCCCTCGATTAATTTTCTCAACTGGTTTGGTTTATTAATCACCTTATTAAGAACCTTTTGTCCGATAAATTTAGTAACGTTTTTACTTTTTCTGCAGATTGAAATGATTTACAAGATAATTGCACATATGGCAGCCAATGACAGAGCACTAATTGCTGAAGGTAACTGTGGTTCCCCGCGGAGCATCAAGGTTTTTCTTGGAGAATGTAATCTTGATGAACTGTATGCCTGAATAACACTAATGAAATCTTCATTCATAATGGTATAGATTTGTTTGAATACCCATCAAAAGAAAGGAAGCTGGTTACAATAAATTGTTTTGGTTGTTGGATCTCTCCATCTACAATGAAGATATATTTTTTTTAATTTATTTAGACGAACTTCTGAAAGGGTGGTTGAGTTTTGGTGATCTATTTGAGTCATATTTAATTTAACAACATTTGAATGTATCACATAGCGAAATGGAGGATCAGGTTGGTAATATATAATTAAGCAAGTTAGTCTATGGAACAGGTGATCTTTAACCAGAATTTATCAATAAAAGAATCATGATGAGCCTTTTCTAGATACGCTATTGATGATATAAGTTTTTAGCCGATAAGCACAAACGGTTCATCGCAAAAGCGCCATGTGATTCTGATAATGAAAAACATCGTAATATGTGATGCTACCTTAATTCGGTTCCTTTACATGTGTGCATCCACAGCCAGTCATGTTTTGCTGACATAGTCATAACTGTTTGTTTCTGAGTCCAAATCCTGACAAATGAATTCCCGAACTTGCTTAAAATTAATTTTTTAATACGCAATTAAATTTATCTTAATTATGTAAGATCGCATCATTTCTTTTTCGATCTACTATATATAATGGAATGATAATACTTGCTAACGTATGCACCATCAGCCATATGTTTACGAGTTAATATTAGATGTTGTACCTAATAAAGCCGTTGAAGAGGACAATTGAGCGTAATATGTTTCTATCTGACAATAAGCATAACAATTGGGTTGATTCAAGCATTTTTCAACTAAATTGTCTCATTGTTTGGTCCTTGATTTTTTTATTCTCAATTATTTGTCACCTCACAAAAGAAGCTTTCGCACGCACGCAGCTGTCAATTGAATTTTGAACACTGCTGCCTGGCTGTCTAAAGTTTAAACAAAAATACGCGTTCATATTTATTCAGTTTAGCGTAAAACGTTTCTCTTGTACCTTATTTTGTGCTGAATGGATGCTCAGGTGTGCTACACCGCACCATACCATGCCGATAATATGACTCATCTTCTCTATCATAACATAACTTCCACTACTTCATTTCTCCATTATTACCATAAAACCATAACGGCTTTATTTTATTTAATTCTATTCCTATTTTATTCTTATATGTGGGTTTCTAGGCTTGTAGCTGCCATGTCATTAAAATTAAAAAGTTCGGTGGGCATTTACTGCCCTAATATGCAGAAGATAACAACCAACCAAGTACCAGTCCCGACTCTTACGTCCAAATGATAGTGTCATGATTAAATATTTGAAATGGGAAAAATGTCAAATATCATGAAAAGTTTATCGTTATATTGACATTCAAAAAAATTCAAATTAAAGACCCTTCCTTGATTATTCTAGCCGTCAACGTGAAGCATATTCCTCTTGGCAGTGACAACAAATTTCCCCAAAGCCATATTGTCATTTATATTTCCCTTCAATAGCACCCTTCCTAACCAAGCTGAGCCAGTGGCTGTTTTGTTAGTAGCCAACAACATATGAACATAACAAAGAAATAAGTTAGGCGTCAAGTGGGACCCACATCATGTGCATATGCCACTTGTGGGGACCCCTTTTGCTCTTTTGCTCTCTCTCTCTTTTTTTTTTTTTTTTCATTTTATTGTTTATTGTTGTTAAAGACAAAAGACCATAAAGTGTCCCCACTACAACGTTCGAGTTTCGAACAAATCTTTTAATGTTTGTTTGAATTAAATATATATTAAAACTCAATTAAAACAAATTAATTCCCCCATTCATTTCACTTTCACCGGTCAAGTACTACACTTATAAACTACGTGCGCTTTATTTTCGGACCCGTCAGCGATTTTTTTCCTTTTTAGTCGGTGATAAATCATTAAAATAAGTATAGGTGAGTAGCGTGATCGTCCTTTCGCTCCGAGCAATCACCATCGTGTTTATGATACGTCGTCGTTTATTTCAAATCTTTCTATAATCACACAACGGATTTCCAATTATTTTAATAATAATAGTAATAATAATAATATGTAATATGTGGTATATTATTTTGGAAAATGTTCCTATTCAGAGTTTGATAAGTATGAAGTGTGTTTTCAATTAAATTTACGTTATTTATCGAATATGTTGAGTAGTAATTTTAGAAACGTTCCTATTTAGAGTTTGATATGCGTGAAGTGTGTTTTCAATTAAATTCATGTTGATTTTTTAACATGTTTAATAATATTTTAAGTAAATGTAATAAAAGCATCTAACTTATACAGTAATTTTTTTAATAAAGGAAAAACTAAAACTAAAAATATTTTACAGTTACAATAAAGGTTATAAAAAGGAGAGTAGAAAAGTTATCAAAATATTTTTCGCACAATAATCTTGAAAAGAAGACATATTATGTTTAAAATGATTGATTTTATTTTATATCGGGGACTAAATTAACATTTAAACCATCCTTAAAGTATTTTTCTATATTAATTATGGTTTTTTATATTATTGAGTAAAATTTTATAAATTTCTCATCAGTAAAGAACATCAAGATTATTTAGCAATATTTACGTAAGGTTCTCCATAATAATAAACAAAATGTTGAAATGAATGCTATAGATTACAGAATATTTCCTTAACCTCCAGGTAATTTTAATAATATAAACGGTCATAATTTGGTGTTATTATATCATTAAAGAATAACATTAGTGCAGTGCATTGCAGTGGAAACCCCACCAAAAGAACGAGACAAGCCGCAGAGCATAGAGGGCTTTTTGAGTTTTGTGGGACTCATCTTCTGTTCAGTCTCTGAGTTAGTGAGTGCTAAACCAAAGGAAGCTTTTTGAGTAAGCAAACACACCTTTTTATTTCCCTCAAATCTCGCACCCCATTAGGTTTCTAGTTGCTACTCTCTCTCAATAAGAGTTTCTTTCTCCGCCATTTGGTACCCTCTGCACTGAAAAACCCTTTATCTTTGTTTTTACATTTCACAATGCTATAGTTTCCTTCATTTGTTGTAGCACCCTTTGCTTTGTCTGACCAAAAGCTTCGTCTTTTGTGTTAGGCCTTTCATTTGGAAGTCCATTTGCATCAAAGGGTTGCTTATTTGAGATTTGGCGGTTAGGTTAAGATGTTCACCGAAGGCCTTGACAGAAATGCACTTCGATGGGTTAGAGAGGTAACCTTCACTCGTTAATCCCCCACCCTTTTAATTTTCTTTTTTAAATTTTGACCTTTAAGGGGTATTTATAAAGTTGTATTTTTTTTTGTAATTGTCCTGCTGGTGTTATGGAACACCATTACCACTACATTGAAATAACGTCAATGTTTGTAAGGTTATGATTTTTTTTTTTACTTTCTTTTTTGGTTAGTCGGTGACTAGAGGGAAGTTCCATTCTCCAAGTGAACCTTGAGATCACATTAGTGTTTATGAAAATTCTGATTTTTGTTTTGTTTTGGTTGGTGATTAGAAGGAAGTTCCAATATCAAACTCTGCGTTGAGATCTCGCAACGATCCAATCAGTGGGATGAAGAGTGGTGTTGGCAGAGGGTTTGGGTTACCACCACCTGCAAAATTCAGAAGTGGGCATCTTCCTGCCAATGCAATCCCTGTATCAACAGTTATGCCGGGTGAGACTGGTGATAGTGGTTCAAATTCTGATAACGATGACAGCATCGAATCGGAGGAGGAGGTTTATGGTGGCAGGTATTCATTGGATTCGTCACCACAAGACCGAAGAGTCCCCAATGGTGCTGCTAGGAGATATGGGAACCTCACTCAGAAGGGACCCCGGTATGCAAGTGATTATTCATATTCTGAAGTCAGTTCTTCCAGGGAAACACTGGTTGGGAGACCTGGTATGTTGAGGGATCCGATGATGAGGGGGGGTGCAAATGTAAGGCAAAGTGGCTTCACAGAGGATGATTCATCGGATTCTGCAGCTAGCTCTGAATTCTCTACCACACAGGTAGGAAGTATCAATGGAGCACTGCCAAGAAGTAGAACTTATTTGTCTGAAGGATATGCTTCTAGTGTGCCTTCAAGGATGAACGTGAAAAGTGCTGCCGAAAAGGTATGAAATGGTGATATGATATAAATTATTGAAGTGCGCAGCTGTAATGTGCCTAAAGTACAACTGAAAATAATATGGCTCTGGCTAAAGAAAGTTGTATGTAACTTTTGCACTTTTATTTTTTCTAGAATAATTGCCTAAAGTCTTAATAAATTTTCTCATCTGTGACAGAATGGAAGAATATCTGATGATGATGACATTCCCAGTGCACCCCCATTTTCTGGTTCTACTAAAGAGATCAGATTAACACATGAGGAAATTCCTGCTTCCGGAGTTAATTCTACTCCAAATAAAGCACAATCAAGTTCATTGAAAGCTATGTCTGGGGATAAGATAGAAAACCATGTTGAAAATGGGAGCCCTGACCAATTTGCTAGGTTAGTATATTTGATAATAATTGTATCTCTCAACATTTGAGTTTTTAACCTCTTTAAAAGTGCATGACTTCCTAGCCAAACAATTTATAGGAATGTTTAGCAATCCTATGTTATTTAATCTTGATTTATGTTCACAGAACTGCTACTGGTTCAGAGGCTGCTACGTCTTCAAATTCACATCCACCTCGCCTTCCGACATTTCATGCAAGGTATTTCATGCGTTCTTGATTGTGCTGAATACTGTTCTCCTTGAATGTGCACTAATATGTAAATTAATTTCAGTGCTCTTGGGCCATGGCATGGAGTGATTGCATATGATGCTTGTGTGCGTCTTTGCCTTCATGCTTGGGCAATGCAGTGCATGGAAGCTCCTATGTTTTTGGAAAATGAGTGTACTTTACTTAGGGATGCATTTGGGTAAGTTAAGGCTCTTCCTCCAATTCTCTTTCTTCCCTATGTCCTTGAGTCTTGATGTATTTAGTTCTCATAAAGATACTATTGCTTTACTCTGCTGTGTATAATCCATGAGTAGATAGTATCTTGTGGAGAATCTAAAACTGGTATTTATTCACTATGCCATGCTGAGTCTGGCAAAAACATTTTTTTTAAAAACTATATTTTGCTTCTAGTGCAAAACAAGTAAACATTGAGCTTGCACGATTCCATTCAGAAAAATTGCTGGTTCAGGAACAACTAGGGGGATAACAGCAGACAATCTTTCGCTTGTAATTAAATAACAAAACTTGATATTATGAACCGAGGTCAATAAAAACCATATTTGAGCCATGTGACACCTTTCTTTTCCAAAGCTTTCCACAACTTCTCTTGGCGCTCAATCTTATTCTTTTCCCAAGTTAATTAAAACTATATACAAGTCTTTTTCTTTGCTTTGGTACCTTTTCATTAGCTTCTATAGAAGATAAATAACTTGTATTGTAGACCTTGGCATTTAATCAAATTGGTTTTCTGCAATTCCAATCTTTGTTCTTAATCTATGCTCAATCTCCTTTATATTCTCTGACTATGTTGTCCTTGATACCTTTAAGTGTTAGATATAGAACTGCCTTCACCTAACATCTTAAGCTTTTGGGGATGTTGGTCCTTAACATGGTACCATAGACTCTAACCAAGTGATCATTGTTGCCTTCATTCTTCTAAATAGAACCCAGCATAAGGAGGGTGGGTTAGTAGTATTGTCTTCAAAGTTTAAATGGCTTGTGTGAAGGGAGTTTGATATATATCAAACCATTCAAGCGCCTTTATTCAACTAAAGTTTTTTTAATAGTGTTGGTCCTTGACAATTACTTTGGTTCTTATTGGGTTTTTGTCTTTTTGAATATGTAGATTGCGACAGACACTATTACAATCAGAAGATGAACTAATGGTGAAGTGCAATGCAGAGCCTTCCAGTGAGGGTGTTGCTCCAAAACCCAAAAAACTTTTTGGCAAGATGAAGGTGCAAGGTACATTGTCATGTTATCTTTTACTAATAAAATTATTTAACTTATCCCAAGTGAGTCTTTGTTGATACATTCTTCACTTTGCAGTTCGTAAAGTTAAAATGGGCTTGGATCCTCCTACTGGCTGTAGCATGTCATCATTTATGACACACAAAATTAAAATGGGATCTGTGCGGCACCGTTTCTCCAATTTGCAATCATCACTATCTGCTGGATGGCAAGCTCTCAGAAGAGTTCGATTTGTACCACATTTGCCTGCAAATGGTTCCTTGGCTCGACAGAGCTTGGCTTATATGCATGCTAGCACCCGCTACATACAGCAGGTGTCTGGACTCCTGAAAGTTGGCGTAACAACTCTAAGGAATAATTCATCATCCTATGAAGTTGTGCAAGGTAAGTAAGAATGCAATGTGCATTATAATTATTCATTATCACTATGCATTGTGGCGAAAGATGTAAAAAAATCCCTTTCTCAATATTTCTATTATGACTATGCATGAAATATCTAGACTTGTGTTTAACTCTAATAAGAAATTTGGCCAAAATTGAGTTTTGGCCTTCTGTGAAACTAGTGCACTTGGTTCCTAGTGTCATTATACTTTGTTGGTTGTGGTATTCCTTATTCAGAATTGTGTAATAACAACATCAGGTTCCTAGTTAATTCTTTAAATGTGGTCCCACTTAAATATTTGAGATGTTACTATATGCAAAAATGCCTTGACTAATATTTTATTATCATTCCTCCTCGGAGTCATAGTTGTGAGGATTTTTATGAAAGGATTGCATGTATTCATTTGTTGTGGTTAAAATGGTCATGTGATGCTTTTCAATTGTTAGTAGCTTACATTCTTATCACTATTAAAATTAAAATTACATTGTGGCTTTAGAGGTTGACATAAAGGTAGGAATAAGATTGAATAGATTCAACATAAAAGTTGTCCAATTCCCACTGTGGCCTGTAAGGTCTCATTGACATGTGTGTGTCTCCATGACTTATAATTGGGAACCCTTTTCTCTCTCAAATTTTTATTACTAGGAAAAAAAAGAATTGTGCTCTAGCTATAAGGTATACTCCCTGGAACTAACCTTAACAATAGTTATGAGATAGTCCTTTGGATGGTATTCCTGTTACAGCTTGAGTTAAAAAATTTATTCCATTTCATTTTATTATAACTAGTTATTACTGAATTTGTGGATCTTTGGTTGACCTTTATACTTCCTTTCATGTTTTATTGCTCGAGTCTACGCGATTCATGATGTTTCTGTTCTAAATGCACCTAATTAATTCTCATTTAACTACTTTGATTTTTAATTGGGTTTGTTTCATTTTATTTATTTTTCTACCTATGCATGTGATCAGAGACATACTCATGTTTCTTAAGGCTGAAAAGCATAGTTGAAGAAGATGCATTAAGGTTGCAGCCTGGATCTAGTGAAGTCCATATGTTGTAAGTTTTTCTTGTTTTTTTTTTTTTTTTTTGTCTTTTATGATTATACCTCTTGAGTTAACTTCTGAATACTTGTACAGTTTTCCAGATAGCCTTGGAGATGATTTGCTTGTTGAAGTTCAAGATTCCAAGGGAAAGCATTTTGGCCGTGTTCTTGTCCAAGTGGCTACTATAGCCAATGATCCGGTAAAATATTATATGTTGCTTATTTTTGTGGAAGTTATTGGTGCCTTTCATGAATGATGACCATTCTGATAGAATTCATGTTCAACTGAAACAGGCTGACAAATTGCGCTGGTGGCCTATTTATCGTGAACCAGACCATGAGCTTGTGGGCAAGATACAACTGTATATAAATTATTCAACAAGTGCAGATGACAATAGTCATCTTAAGGTTAGTTGCTGTGAACAATGAGTTGCTTTTTTTGTGGATATATAAGCTGTAGCAGTGAGAGCCTCAAATCTTGTGAGCTGTTTTTTCTTAAACCACCATCAAACTATTATATGGTAACATAAAAGCTAGGGATTCTTCTAACTGATAGATTATTTAAAATAGAAAAGATAATCTTATCTCCAGGTAATTACCAAGGGTTTATTATATAGATGTTTTAAGTTATTTATAAAATCCATGTTATGATATCTAGAACTGCATTTACGTGATGATAACAATACCAAGCTATTGTGTTTTTGGGGTGCCAAAAATACAGTACTGTTCGATTATGTATTTTGATTTTTATATTAAGCTTTATTTACTTTCCTTCATCAGACATATCCATTGTAAGGTTCTGTTACATTTTATTTACATTTTAGTCAGATGCAATGTAAGGATCTGTTTAGTTTAAGAAAATATTTTCTATTTTCATTTTCTGTTTTCAAAAACAACTAAAATGCCACACTATTTGCCATGATATGTTGCCATCAGACATTACTTTGTTTCTTGTTTTCAATGATTTGTATAGGAATAGTGGTCCTGAAAACAGGAAACATTTCTCAAAACAATATGAGCCCTAATATTTTCCCTTCATAGGCAGGTTTCACTCTCTGAGAACCCCCTTTTCTTTCTTATATGTACCCCCCAACCATTGTAGTCAATAGCCATAGCAGTGTGGAGCGGCCACTCCCTGAAAACATTATAGCTGGAGGATCGCTATTCTGTTATTTGGGTTCTTATTTTGAAATTTTTTAATATATATATGCCTAGCCTTGTCCCGCGACGAAGGAGGTCGCCTAGCTTTGTCCGGCGACTGCGCAGGTTGCCTAGCTTTGTCCGGCGACTGCTGAGGTCGCCTAGCTTTGTCCGGCGACTGCTGAGGTCGCCTAGCTTTGTCCGGCGACTGCTGAGGTCGCCTAGCCTTGTCCGGCGACTGCTGAGGTCGCCTAGCTTTGTCCGGCGACTGCTGAGGTCACCTAGCCTTGTCCGGCGACTGTGGAGGTCGCCTAGCCTTGTCCGGTGACCGCAAACAGAGGAGCAACTGCAATGCCTGCAAATCGCTGCGATTTGGCCTGTGAATGGCGAAATGACTGCTGTGAGAGCCAGGCGCTCCGTGACAACTGTCCTAGGAACGGCATGGGGCTGCTTCACTCTACTACCCTGCTGCCATCGCACGTGATTGACTACTATGCGCCCAACAGACATGCAAAAAACAAAGATATTGATGTTCTTTGACTACATACAAGCAATGGGAAAATAAAAATGTTGTGTGCTTTATGTTGTTGGAATATTCATTTGGTTAATGGTGTTTTATTCTAAATTCTTGAGTTTTCTAATATAATGTTCCTCACATATTCACATTTTATTGTCTCTTTCTTGTGATCCCAGTACGGTTCTGTAGCAGAGACAGTTGCATATGACTTAGTTATGGAAGTTGCAATGAAAAGTCAGGGCTTTCAGCAAAGGAACCTATTGTTGCATGGTCCATGGAAATGGCTTTTGACAGAGTTTGCATCCTATTATGGGGTATCTGAGATATATACCAAGTTGCGGTAATGTGAAGTGGATTTGCAATTTCCCCCTGAATATTTGATTTCTTACATGTGTAGCTTCACTCTTTCTAATTTATTGTACGAATGGTTTTCGCAACATTCTGTTTAAATAGATATCTATCTTATGTCATGGATGTGGCTACACCTACAGCAGACTGCCTCAACTTGGTGTATAATCTGATAGCCCCTGTTATCATCAAGGGCAATGGCAAGACTTCTTTGAGCCACCAAGAGGTATTGTTGATGTTTTTTAATTAAAAGTGATATATAACTTCACCTGATCACTGCAATGTACTGTATTTTAGATTCAGTCAATGTACTTGAACTGATTGTTTTGTTAGCATTTGCTTACTATCAAATTCTTTGTTTTTTTGTCTTGTCTAACATGGTATGATTTTTGTTCATCTCCAGAACCGGATACTAGGAGATACTAAGGATCAAATTGAACAGATACTTACACTTGTTTTTGAAAATTATAAATCACTTGATGAGTCATCTTTCTCGGGCATCATAGAGGTTTTCAGACCAGCTACTGGTCATGCAGCACCAGCCTTGGAACCTGCTGTAAAACTCTACAAGCTTCTTCATGATATCTTATCTCCTGAGGCCCAAACTGCATTTTGTCACTATTTCCAGGTTAGAGAAACTTAAGTTTTGTATGATGACAATTGCTAATTGTATTTGCATATCAATTTTAATTGACAACTAGTATCTTCCCAGGTTGCTGCAAAAAAGAGGTCCAAGAGACACCTGAGTGAAACAGATGAATATATTACACAAAATAATGAAAGCAGTTTGATGGATGGCATGGCAATGTCTACTGCTTACCAGAAGATGAAAACCCTATGTATAAATCTTAGAAATGAGATTGATACAGATATCCAGATTCATAACCAAAATATACTTCCTAGGTATTATTCATTTCTCAAAGCATCTTGTATTTAGTTTGCTAGAACTTTTGGTGGAGGTTATGTGTTTAATTTCTCATCTTTATGTTCACTCTTGAAGAATGTCACCTTTTTTATTTTATTTTGGTCTTTGTTCCTGTTTATTGCATTTTGTATTTTATGTTTTAGCTGTTTAATTTGGTCTCTTTAACTCCAACTGTTATTTTAAATCTGTATTCACATGTTACAGCATACCTTTCTTAGTATAATGATTACTTTTATTTTAAGCTTGACTCAGGCATAGATCATCCTTTTAATCTCTTTATTAGATGCATTTCAAACTTCATCTTCCTTAGTGTTAAGTATTCTCACATGTTATGTTAGTTTGTCAAACTCCTATTGTAGGTTAAAGGTTTTAATTTAGCTGGTTCAATCTTTTCACAGCTTCGTGGACCTGCCAAATCTTTCTGCTTCTATATACAGTACAGAGCTTTGCAATAGATTACGAGCCTTCCTCATATCTTGTCCACCAACTGGCCCATCATCACCAGTAGCAGAACTTGTTATTGCAACATCAGATTTTCAGAGAGATCTTGTAAGCTGGGGTATTGGGTAAGTGCTGCTATACTTTAGTTGGAGAGATTGAGAGTATAGCCCTGTTTTTTTAGTTAAAGAATGAATTCCTAATACTACAAAAGTCTAACTTGTTTTATTTCCTTCTCAGTCCTATCAAAGGTGGAGTAGATGCAAAAGAGTTGTTCCATCTGTATATTCTTGTTTGGATACAAGATAAACGTCTATCCTTGTTAGAATCATGCAAATTAGATAAGGTACCTATTTTTAACATATTGCATTAATATTGTCAGATTCCATTGTGTCTTGAGGACTACATCATATTCCCTTTAGGTGATCTAGGTTTCAATGAACCATTTGATTTTGAAGGATACTTCAAAACTAGTCATATGTTAACTGCTGCATCTCTTCAGTAGTAAACTGTTGTGACAACAGGGTTGTCTAAAATCTAAACACTTTGCTGTTGCAGGTGAAATGGTCAGGAGTTAGAACACAACATTCTACTACTCCCTTTGTTGATGATATGTATGAGCGGCTGAAGGAGACATTGACAGACTATGAGGTCATCATTTGTCGCTGGCCAGAATATACCATGGTTTTAGAGAATGTATGTCAGTTCCTATTTTTTCTTTCCTCATATGGCATATTTCTTTCCCCTTTTTTCCCCATGAATTTCAGATGCTAGCTGTTCCCATTTTCATCTTTTGATCACTGCTATAAGCATATACCTATCCCAAGGGATGTTTTTAATCATTGATTATGTTAACAAGGCCATTTTTAGCAAAGGAGATTTTATTCCTATCTTAAGGGATTTTTTTAATTATTCCTCATATTAGAAAGGCATTTTTTAGCACGAGTTTTTATTCCTTTATTCAAAATGTGTTATTGTGTGAGATGGACAAAACATAAAGTATGAGTTTGATTTTTTTTTTTTGAAAAAAATTTGCAACAGGCTATTGCTGATATTGAAAAGGCTATTGTGGAAGCTTTAGACAAACAATATGCAGATGTATTATCTCCTCTCAAAGAAAGCATGACTCCTAAAAAATTTGGGCTTAAATATGTCCAAAAACTTGCCAAACGATCTACATCTGCCTATGTGGTTCCTGATGAGGTAAGTTGAATTTCTAAAAAACTCAAATGTTCTGGTCTTGTATACTTTGTTTAAACTTATGTCACTTTTTTCAGCTTGGAATACTTTTGAATTCCTTAAAGAGAATGCTCGACATCTTGCGCCCCAGGGTTGAATCCCAGTTCAAGACATGGGGTTCTTGCCTGCCTCATGTTGGAAACACAACACCTGGTGAACGACTTAGTGAGGTGACAGTGATGCTGAGAGCAAAGTTCAGGAACTACATTCAAGCTATTGTGGAGAAACTTGCGGAGAATGTTAGTAGCCTTTTGAAAGCAAATTTACTGCTCTTAATAGCATAATATTTAACTTGTGTAGGTAGAGCAGCACTGCAGTCAGCATGTTTATGCACATATCATGTTTCAAATATTCTGAAACTCAATTTTATGGTTTTTATAATGGAGTAATATTGAGCAGAGATTGTTATATGACACCAGAATATTGCTATCAAATTGCAAATATGACTACTTTTGGTTGCCTGTGAAGTTACTGTTTTCTTCATCTTTATGCAGTGCAAGATATCTCAAATTTTTGTTCCCTTTTTAGAATAATGTTAATATAGTAATTATGTATCCTAATATTGTCTTCTATGTTGTTTCAGACAAAGTTACAGAATACCACAAAACTAAAAAAGATTCTTCAAGATTCAAAGGAAACCGTGGTAGAGTCTGATTTAAGAAGTAGAATGCAGCCATTGAAAGATCAGTTGGCAAGTACCATAAGTCACCTTCACAGTGTCTTTGAGACTCATGTCTTCATTGCCATCTGTCGAGGTTATTGGGATCGTATGGGACAGGTCAGTTCACTTTCATCTGGATTTCGTTGCCTTGCCTTGAGCATCTTTAGATTTCAGACTCTTATGATATTATTAATTGCATCTTATTTATTGTATTTCCTATTTAACAGGAAATTTTAAGTTTCTTGGAGAACAGAAAAGAGAATAGATCGTGGTACAAAGGTTCAAGGGTCGCTGTTTCTGTGAGTACTAAGTGATGAAGAATGACAATGATATTCTTTTATAAACTGCTTGTTTAGTTAAAACAAAACTGCACGTGTTTCTGTCCTTGAATTATTTGTAGGTACCGCAGACCACTAAAATACCATTTTGATTGCGATATAGTGAACTTAGCCTTTGATTGTTTAAGTTAAGAACTCAGTTTTCACACTTTTTAATGAAAAGCACATGTTCCAATGTAAATATGTGGTTCACATTACTTGACTCTAGACTAAACGAATACTTAATATTGGTTTGACAACAGTGGATTTGCTTGGTTAGTTATGAAAACAAAAATGCATGTTTCTTTCCATGGGAATTTTTAAGGTACCAAAGAAGATTGCTGCAGATTGATTAGAGTACGGTGAATGTGCCAAAAAGGCAGCCCTTGGGTTGTTTCTACGTGCTGTTTTTATTTATTAGTGTTGTGATTTCTGACCTGAAGTAATATTTGCAGATTCTGGACGATACCTTTGCTTCACACATGCAACAGCTTCTAGGAAATGCATTACATGAGAAAGACCTGGAGGCACCTAGATCTATCATGGAAGTTCGTTCCATGCTATGCAAGGATGCTCCCAATCATAAGGACAACACTTTTTACTATTAGGCCAATTCTACATGTAAATATGAAGAGAGGAATACACGGTGTTAAAAAGAGAATGGAACACCAATTTTGTAGTAGGAGCAAGCAACTCAACTGCTCTCACAAAGATTGATGTGCTTTTCAATGGGAATAGTGATTTTTAACAAATGGTATATAGACAGTAATTACTCATTGTAATACTTGGTAGTAGTAATATATAAATTTGTTAGTTTTATTCATTCTATTAATCAAACCTTGCCCCAAGTTCACGCAGACTGGAATGAGTTAATAGCTTTGGTTAAGGCCATATAAATTAGACAGTCAATGAAAAAAATTAAGTGAATTAAACACAAATTAAGTTATTTAAATTATTTATTGGTTGTTTAAAAGAATACTGAGAAAATTTTACATTATTTAAATACATCCAAGTTAATAGGCGCTTAATGTGTTTTAATTTGTTTATTGGCTGTTTAAAAAATTAACTTAAAGTTTATATATTTAAATAAACTTTTCTATTCAACCAAAATAATTTAATTAGTGTTATTGTATTACATAATATTTAAATATAATACTTTTATATTTGGGTATTTTAAAAATTAAATACAATAAAATTACATGACGATTTTAGATTATAAATAAAAGAATTGAATCATTA
This sequence comes from Pachyrhizus erosus, assembly GCA_026544285.1. Taxonomy (NCBI): domain Eukaryota; kingdom Viridiplantae; phylum Streptophyta; class Magnoliopsida; order Fabales; family Fabaceae; genus Pachyrhizus; species Pachyrhizus erosus. The sequence continues at coordinate 31,786 of JAMLFT010000010.1, read as the reverse complement.
AAAATTTACTATTTTTTTTATTATCATGATATTTGTTGTCGATGATTAACCTCTAGAGATGTCAATGGTTATAAAACTTTAATTAAGGGATGAATATGAGTCGACTTTTATTTGGATCAATATATTTTTCAATGTTAGTAAATTTTTTTTAAAGATTAGGTTATAAAAATATATCAAAACATATCACTATTGTATTAATATAAAGTGTAACAATTTTTTTTTTCAAATAATTAAATTCATTTTAGTATTATTCTCAAATGATAATTTTTCTTACATACTAAATTTAAATAATAGCATAAGTAATATATATATATATATATATATATATATATATATATATATATATATATATATATATATATATATATATATATATATATATATATGAATAAATATAAGTTCATTCATAAAAAAAAAGAGCTATCAAGTATTGTTTTTCTATTCACAAAAAAAATAATTTATTATTTATTTTAATAATAGTAAATGTAATTTATTTTAGTAATTCAATCAGGGTAGAATATTGATGGGATGTTATAAAGTTATTTTACATAATATTTAATTAAGGTATTTGTTATATGTAGAATTATAAGTTTATATTTAAATATTCAAAACATTTAAAATATTGAAATATAATAAAATTGGATGACAGGTTGGTTGCGTTAAAATGAATAGAAGAATTAAATAATTAAAAATTATTAAGGGAGTCTATCTTGGTTGAACTAATACTACACCATTATAAACTTTTAATATTTATCTTTAATTTTTACAGATAAAAAAAATAAAACATTGAAATATAATAATAACATGATCATCTTAGGTTAAAATCAATAGATGAATTTAGTTATTAAAGATTTAAAATATGTTAAAGATGAATTGACCTTACATTCTTGTTGTACTTAACATGACTCATTTATCTATTTAGATTACTTTTATAAATTATTTTTTAATATAGATATGTTTGTAATTAAATTTGTAAATCAAACTTGTATTTTGACCTGATTTATAGTCAAGATCTATGTCAGTAATATGTTTTGAAACAAATTAATTAAAAAATAATTTATGAAAATTATTTAAATGAGTGAATCACCCATTCAACACATTGACAACTATATTATCCATTGAACACACTTTTCATGTTAATATTTCATTTCTAATATGGACTTGTATATCCACATGCTATTTGGATAAGATTTTAAAGGATTGTTGCAATATTTTTAAGAATCGATGTCTTCACAAGTCACACTCTACAATGCTTCACATGGAGACAATTCACATAATTTTCTTGTGATGTCTCAAAATTTAACTTCATTTTAGGTGATTAATTCAAACTTAATTTTGTTAAATAAAAAAAACATCTTAAGTATTTGAAAATATTCAATTATTCCTATTAGGATAGTCGATATAGAAAATGGTTTTGAAGAAAAATCCTGTCATCTAGAAAATCATTCGCATAAGTGTATAAGAATTTCTTTTTGATTAAATAAGAGTTACATAAAATCTTAATTTCATAAATGCATAGTTGGCGTTTGAATTCAAGCTAGAAAAGAATAATTGAACATAATACAATTAAAATAAATCAATACAATATAGATAAATAATTACCACTCAGATACGATCAAAATGAAAACATCAGTGCATTCATAAATATAATTGTCATTGTAATAGTAGTACTTAATGAAATATCAATATACAGACTAGAGATGTGCAAAAGAATAAAGTTTTTCAAAAAGGAAATTTATAATGCTCATATACAAAACAATGACGTAGTCTAATTATAAAAAATATCCTAGTTAGAGCAATAAAGGTAAATCCTAACATATATACCTTGTGATATGTACATCACTGCCTTCATTTACATAAATCCCTTAGAGGGATCCTCCTTAAAAGACTCTTCCATCAGCTCCAGGTCAACGATCTTTGTAGGGCTCTACCCTTCAGCAGAAAAAGAGGAAGACAATTGAGTCAAACTCTAGTCAATGGTATGTCTCGACAGAAGGAACCCATACATGGTATGCGAATCAAAGGGATGAAAAGTCAAGTCTTGGATGATACTAATGGGAGAGGGGTCGTAATAGTAAGCCCATATGCATCTGGTGCTATCACTGAATTAGGAAAAGTAGACTCAAATGACGCTAGAGAGGAAGCGGGCACACACGTGTAGCTTGAAGTGAGGCCTGTGTTAGAATAACGGGTAGGTCAACAAGGACCGACCTCTCATGTGAAATGTCCTTTGGTGGCAAAAATGTGAATTGTACTAATCCTCTAAAAGTGTCCTTTTTAAATAAAGGGTTGTGGACCCATCGCTTCTCAATGGGTTGCATCGCCAAGCGAAAGATCAGACAATAAAATCTCGTCATCAGGATCTAAAAAAAATAGTATGTAAAGAGTGAGTTCTTCGTCCACTTTGAGCCATACAAACACACCTACATTGTGTGAATACTCTTCTTCATTTCTCATTGTAACATCTTATTTACTTCACTATTATACGCACTTTGGGCCCACAATGTCTCTCGACCTTTCAAGTCATAAAGGACTTACATGACGTATACTCATAATCGTTATTTGCTTTAGGGTGACGATTGAGAGAACGTACTCTATCTCGTACTCGAATGAGGATACTCTTGACCAACCATGGTAATACTCTGTATTTGTTAGGGATGTCAAGCCGGTTACGCGAGTCTCTCCGTCCTTAAAATTGTTACAACTTGACACCTCACACTACCTCCTAGGACTTCAAGAGCCTACAAACATTTCTCAAATATTATATTATAGTCAATTCATGCAATTTCTAATCTTAATTTTCTTATACATGATTTTCAACATGGTGTTCGACAACTACCTTTATCCCCATTGTGACCAAGTCTTAAATCAAATATTGGTATCAACACGATGATTTTCACAAGGCTAGGAATTTGTCTTCATCGACTATCACATCAACAAGGTCATTGTGTCTTAAACACATCATCACAATTTCAGGCTCTCAAGCCTTCGATAATCATCACTGATTCAAACATCAACTATCAGGCCCTAAGGCCACAGACCCATCAACCTCACATTACACCATCATTCATGACACTTGTTGTCCACCAAATTTTACATCCACGTTCACTTGTTTGTTTGTTGAGTCCATCTCATCCACGTCATTCACAAGGTTTCAATACAATACCTGTTTTTGTTTCCAGAGACAACCAACAACATCTCGTCTATTGAGAACTATCACTTCATTTGGAGTGGTCTTATTCACAACAATGGTTTGCACTCCGTAACAGTCAATTCAAGCATACAAAATCATTTGACAACCTTTTAAAAGTCATTTGTCTTAATTAACTTTTATGTCTCTTACATATTATCTAATTTAAGTTGCGTACGGGAGTTCTTCAAGAACTCCTCAAGATTTTTAATTTAAGGTTATCTCATCGTAGCTCCTCCATTATCAGGAGTCTAACTCATTTAAGCTTTAGGATCATAAATTCATCGAGTTCAACTATCTTTGTATTTTACTTATGTTGTCAAACTTTATCGTTTATAATTAGCGTTATTAACGTTCCTATTTCATTCAAACTAGTATTATTTAATCATTATTATTTACTCTTTTTTCTTCATTAAGTATTGTTATTATTAAACTTCATTTCTAAAATTTATATTAATTTCCACTCAAACACGTCAACATGTTGGAAGATATTTATAACTAATTTAATTAGAATCAGAATGCGCTAACATTTTATAGGTAGGTCTCTTATACCTACAGGGACTTAAATAGATTATTATTTTAATTTTACAGTAGTATTTTAGGGGGTGCTCCAAAATTTTTGAAAAATTGAAATTATATGTTTCCCGTATGTTGTGTAGTTTTCTCAAAAACGTTCATTCTCTCGCGTTTTAAATTCAAATTGGATGAAAACATTTTCATTGTTCAAATAATTTAATTTTCTAATAAAATGACATATCCCTTGTCTAAATTTTTCTTGATCATTACAGTTAAAAATATCAAGTTCCAGCTTCATAAAATGTTTTATTTTTTTTCAAAAATATTCATTCTCTCTCATTTTAAATCTAATTTGGATGAAAAAATTTTCATTATTCAAATAATTTTATTTCTTAAAAAAATAAAAAAAAATTCTTGCCCAAATTCGTTCTCATTTAATAACATTTCAAGTTTCAATTCATAAAACAATTTGACTTTTCTCAAAAGCATATATTCTATGTCGTTTTAAATTTGAATTGAATGAAATTTTTTTCATTGTTCAAATAATTTGATTTTCTAGTAAAACCATCAAATTTCTTTTGTAAATTCATTCTCAGTTATTATAGTTTTGAATTTCACGTTTCAATTTATTTAATTTAAAAAATAAAGGATTTTTTTTCATACTTTTGAAACATTAAACCTCTTTTCTTTTAATCTTGCTTGTATCCCCTTAATTCTTATCTTCCCTTGATGTCTAAAAATCCATTTTAGCTTTGAAAACTTAGTCACAACAATTTAATTTAAAAAGGATGAGTTGCTGGAATATTGTTTTCCCGTTTTCATTCAAAGACTTTTCCAAAACATGTTTATAACTTCATATTTCTTGCTCCAAAACTTTATCAAACTTTACCCAACTATTAATCATATATAATAAACCATATTTTAGTTGCATTTAGGGTCATTTAAACCATTGTTCAACTCCAAAAAAAATTATTAAGCTTCTGTTTTATTTCTTTTTTCAGAAAACGATAAATAGAGGAATAAATTTAAAAATTGTCATATTTTCTTCGAGTGCATTCTCCACTATTTTTAGTTGTTATAAAGCTTCAAAAACACAATCAACAAACTCATAGTTGTGCCAAAAAATTTGTCCATCATTCAGGCTAAATAGAAACGCGATTTACGTTGTGCTTGCCTTTGTTTTTCATCAATAAAAATAGAGGGTTTCAGCTAACATTCCACACATTTAAAAGCGCATTACAAGTTTCTCACACATACCACAACCAACCACAAAACTACCAAAAAATATTATACATTATTCCATGAAAATATAAGCAATAAAAACTCAAAATGAAACTACATATTAAGTAATGAATATGACGCACCATCAATGATAGAGGTTTGACCCTTGATGATGGAACCTCTGAAGAATAGAAGATTAAAGGTCCTCTAACTAAAACATGGAAGAGGTGACTTGAAGAAAAAATTGAGCTTTTTATGGACTTCTTTGAGTCCAAGTCTATTGGGCCTTGTAATGGGCCATTTGTGGACTCAAGCCCAATGTGTACCTATTTAACATAGGAATAATATTTCTTTTGCCTCTCACCAGAGCAAGGAATAGGAGACTTGAAGAAAAGATTATGCTTTTTATGGACTTCTTTGAGTCTAAGCCTATTGGGCCTTGTAATGGGCCATTTGTGGACCTAAGCCCAATGTGTACCTACTTAGCACAGGAATAATATTTCTTTTGGGCCAATGTATTTGGACCTAGTAGTATAGAGATTATTTTGGATTGTATTTTCGTTTAGGACTTGTATTTAGGCCCAATTAGTTTTGGGATTCCTTGGGCTTCTGCCTTATTGAGCTAGCTTGTGGGCTTTGTAGGTTTCTAAGCCTAAACTAAAGCTTCTCCTTGAAGCTACACGAGTTAGCTTGCTATAAGGTAGGCCTATATATAGTTGTAAAGTCAAATTTTGGTCATAACTTTGATATATGAAATTTTGAGCATTCTTATTTGAGAGCTTAGTGCAATTCTCTCTAGATTTCTAGTGAGTGATTATCTTGGATTCCTTATCAAGCCTTCTAGCTTTGTGGTAGAATTTTTCACCTTCCTTATCTCATTCTTAGGAGTGAATGGTGGATTCATCTCATCCTTATACCATTTCTTGAAGATTTGAAGAAGTTGATGGAAGATTATAGAGATCTTTGGAAAGGAGCTTCTTCTCCATTGAAGAATCTATCAAACAACAAGTATAAAACTATTTTAAAACAATTTTTAAGCAACCAAAAAGTTAGCATTAAGACACTTTTCCCTTCATAAATCATGTAGAAAAATTACTAGAGAGGGTGAGAAAGACTTCTCTTTATCTAAGTGAAGTCTCACCAACTTTTTTTCTTTTGCAGAAATTGAGGAAGAAAGGTGACGCACTAAGTATGTCCAATAATTGCCTCAGTTGTTCCACTCCTTCTAGTAGTTGGTCCAAGAGAGTGTGAGGCTTGGTGTTTTTCAGAATGAGCAAGGAAGAAGGAGAAAAAGCTAGTTTTGGGTGTGAGAAGTGAGGGAAGGTTGTTGCAATGCAACAAATTTTTTTTTGTTGCTTCCAAGGTAGCTAGTGGTGCCACAAGTTGATGGGGGAAGGGGGCCCTTAAGTGGGTCCTTATATAGGGGGGTCCCCTAGGTTTTTTAACACATTAATCTTGCTTTGACCCTTTTAATTAGTCCCTAATCTAGATTAAGGTTTTGGTCAGCCATAATTAATCAATCTTACACTCTCTAGTCACTCTAGATAGACACTTAATCATTAGAATTAGCTTAAGCTTAGTCAAGGTTAATTAACTTAATTTTCTGACCATGAGTTATTTATCATTTTGTCATTAATGGAATGAGCTGACTAAAGTCAACATCAACATTTAATCTTAATTAATTTGCTCTCTAAAATTTTATGAGGCTTATTTATCACTTAATCACTTGAAGTATTATTTTCTTGATAATATTTTATTTATTTCAAATTAGGTAAAAGTTATTATTTCACAAATAATTATTAAACAAATATATTAATTAACTATAATTAATGAATTTCATAATTTTAAAAATTGAGGGTCTTACATTTCTCATTAGTTAGAACCCTCCATTGGTTAGAACCCTTCATAGGTAGCTTTTTCTGAGATATTAAAATGTTTTGACAACAATTGTAATTCCCAAGTTGCTTTCAAGATCAATGACTGGCCCACAAATCAACACCAAGCTTTTCAACATGATTTATCCTCACTCACACCATTTGTGGGAACTTTCAGAAAGCTTGTGGGCATTAACGTCTCGGGTGTTGACGAGAGCGTGAAGTGATCGCCAGTGTAAAAGAGATAAGACATGGACAAAGAGTAATTCCTAAAAAACTTACAATAACAGAATGAAATTCGCATCCTTTACAAAGTTTAAGGAAATCAAATACATCATAGTTTAACAAAAACTCTTAATAATGTTTAGAGAATGACTAAATTTTGGTATTTTAAAAATTCTAGGGATGAAAAACATGTTTTTTAAGAGACTAAAATCAAATTATGACAGTTTTCTAGGGACCAAAATCATATTTAACCCTTTTTGCAAAATATAAACCTTTTTTTTTCAAAATTTTCCATTAAAATTGAATCGCTTAGTTTATGACTACATTGAATTATTTTGGAACTACCATTGTTATTATAAACATCAACCTATAAACAATTAATTCGTCTAAGAGGCCAACACAATCTATGAGTATAATGATATATACAACGTTACACAAAGATCCTCTACAATCAAAAGTAAAAACACAATAAAAGAGTTGATTGAGACATCTAATTAGAACAAAAGAAATGGATGATGGCTTGACCAAACCTACTAAAGAAAACATAATGTTAAAACTCAAGCAAACATTATTATGACTCTTAGAAGATAAAACTAGAAAAAGAAAAAGTCAATGTATTATTGTCTATGAACAAGATACGGTGATGTTGAAACTAGAAAATCAATTTTATTTTATTTTCTTTATCAATAAAAGTAACTTACTACAAGTTGCTCAAGCTAATAATGAGTTACCTAAATTACTTCACATTTTTAATTGTTAATAATATTTTTTTTACTTCAAACTAAAATTAATATAAAAAACATAAAAAATATACAATACATCATAAATGTAACAAATTTATTTTTTTTAATTTTATAAATATTTTTGAAAAAAATAACATGCATAAAAAAATATTACAACATCAAAATTAAAATGTGTAAAATGTTCAAAATAAATGTTCACAACATTCAATTTGATCTCATTTGTTTTTTTTATTAATATCTTCTTTTTCTTTTTTTAAATTGTCTGTCTTTAACCTTTTTCCTTTTAACAATTCTATCATCTTTCAATATTATTTTGTAATACTCACCCAAAATTATCAAGTAATTGTCTAAACCTAAAAATTCATCTTAACTTTTTAAATTAGATAAATTATTAATATTTAATATTAAATAACTTCAATCGCTTTTATTATTTAACTTCATTAACTTATCAACTCTTCATAAAAAAAATAACATATAAACTCCAATAAAATAAATTAGAATACATGACATTGAGACTAAAATTATCACTCTCTTGATTCTCATTTAGATATTTTTAAACTAATTACAATTTTTATCCTTCTTTAATTCTTCATCCATAATTTGTCTTTTTATTCTTTTTTTTTTTCATAATTTTTGTATCTCTATTTTAAAAAATTATAATTTTTAATTCAATCCTCGAAATGTTTTATTTTTATATTTTGGTTGAATTAAACCTTAGACATAACATATTCATTTAAAGTATTATAAAAAATTTAATTAATTAAAATAAATAAATGTATAAGAAATTAAAAATAAATTCAAAATTATAAAAATTTTAAAATAAAAAGATAATTTTTTTTAAAAAAACTTAAAGACCAAAATTACAATTTAATCATATATTTAACATTGTCTCTATTATTTTGTTTGGATAAACATTTCATGTACTATTCTACAACTAATCAAAAATATATTTTTGATCTTTGTAATCATAAATCATCCATCCCTTTCAATCTAATGTTTTATTTTTATGTATAAATTAAATTTTATTAGTTTAACTTTTTAAGAAATTATGAATGATTAAAAATAATTTTATAACATAATTTAAACTATATTATAAATTTAAAATATAATTTATATCTAATTATATTTATTTATTATAAATTTTGAAGTATATAAAAATAAAAAGTTATCAGGTTCAATACATATACTAAATTTTTTTTTTAAGTAATTTTCATGTAATTCAAATGTATGTCTTATTACACCAAACTACTGCTTTCACAATTAACTAGCTCTTAATTGTGCGGATTTTTATTTATTTTTTCGTTGAGTTAGTTCATACGAGGTTTGAGAGTGTTTGATTTTAATAGTGTATGTTGTAGTTAATTAAGATACAACTGATATTGATATTGTTACATTATTGAATGATTTTAAATTATAAATTAATTTTATAGATTTTATTATTTAATCATATCTGTTATAATTAATTAAACTTATAATAAACTAGAATGTGGATCGGATTTAATTAAATTATTATTTAATTATTTAATATATCAGTTGGCTCGCTTAAATCAAGATTCATCAATTTCGCTCCCACCGGATCCAAACACGTGCCCAGTTAGGAGGTTGGTGTCGCGTCGGAGTGTGGGTATTCGGCGGCGCGTGGTGGTGACGAGTGAAAGTGAGCAGAGGGTACGGTAGATATAAAGGTCGTTTGAGGTTTTCGTTTTGTGGTAATATGCAGGTAACTACGGTTTTTATTTTTGATTTAAATATATTTTTAATCTTAAAATATTTTATTGAGTTGGTAATAGAGGACCGGTTTAACAACAGTTATCATGTTCCAGTTGAATAATGTAGAGGATCGTTAGCCCGAAGGTTGCTTTTATTGAGTTGTTAGTTCAGAAGGATAAAAATTCATATGATCAATCAATACTTTTAGTTGTAAAATTATGTTCCCAATCTCATGCTTTAGGACAAAAATAATAATAATAATAATAACAGCTCATCCATTGTGGAAAGGTAATTCTTCTCCTTATTGAAATAAAAGTTTAGGTATGTTTTCTTTTATTGCTAAGAAGGTTGCCTGAGAAATAGAGTTGCAGATGAAGGTGAAAAGACACTCAATCACAACCCAAGAATGTTGATAATTTGCTAACATGAATGAATAAAAGAGAAGCTAAATTGATGTGGATAAAAGGTGAAGATGGAAAGTGCAGAAATTTCATCTATATTTTTCACTTCAAGATTTATATACTATAAATTGATGGTGTAATGGCGAATATTTCAGTTACATCTTTTTAAAAGATGAAGCCTTTAAACTAATTTAATGGATTATCTGATTAACCATGACTCAAAATGTTTAAGGTAGTGTTTCTAATTTGTCGTTGTTCTCTATAATCTGTTATCTTTCTTCCTTTTGTCAGTTCTTGGATATAAAATCTACCTAGCAATGTATGATTTAGTACAAACTTGGTGCAACATATACTAACAATATCTCTAAGAAAATTGAAATGTTGCACATAGACTAATACAATCTCCATGAAAATTGATTAGTTAATAAGCTACAAAATGATACTGTCTGCATTTGCACTTGTCTGAACCACTGCTGAGTTATGTGTCGATCAAGATTTAAAATCCTTTTGAAAATTTGATACCCAAATAGTTATGTTAGGCATATGCTTTGGTGCTGGATTGGAATTATTTGACTTACCCCATAAGGGCCAGGAATATGTAACTATGTTAATAACCCTAAAAATACAATTGTTTGAAACCGGATATACTTGTACTCATAGGTTGCAGATGCATATTGTCTTAGTGTATCAATAGAGATGTTGTAATTATGATATTTGAATTTTAATAGGCATGAACTCTATATTCATATCATATTTAGGCATCATATCTGAATTATTTTTCAATGTTGTTTCTTTGAATAAATGCGTACTAATCTGCTCTTCTTGAGATTGGTTTGATTTAAAGTGGAGTGTGTTTGCTATCCAAGAAACTCCATTACCATATATATATGTTATGAATTTGTTTGGATCAAATATTTGTAGATAAAGAATTTTTTTTTTTTTATAAATTAAAATTAACTTATGTATAAATTAATTTATAAAAGTTCTTTTATATAATTTTTTAAAAATAAATTTTAATTTACATATAAACTAATTTTAGTTTATGATTTTTTTTCTTATTTTTAAATAACCTCATGAAAAAACCCTATATATAACAATGCAGGGTGTCGTGGTTACTAATATCTGGAGTGTTTTCATGTTGCATAGGAGAAGCAACAGAGGAGGGGTTTAACTAGAGAAGCATGAAGTATGTGGATAGATGGTGTTCTAAGTGGACTTGGGAAACGAGTCTACTAGCAGTATTGCTTTTCCCAAAAACATATACTGGTTTAAATATATATTGCTATAATTATCAAGAAATAAGGACATTTCTTTGGGAATTATACACTGTTATTTCCTTTAGCATAAAATTGTCAATGATAAAAATTTAAATTAAATATATTTTTAATCTCTATAAATATTAAAAAATTTATTTTTAATCATTCTATTTTTTATTTTGTATTTTATAAAATATATCAAAAACAAATTAAATTTAAAACAAATGGTATTGAATCAATGCACCAGTAACATAATAAGATGAAAGAAAACTGAGACAACTTAATAAGAATAAGGATTAATCTAACTATAATTAACATTAAAATTAGTAACAAAATATGTAATTAGATTTATTTTTGACATACTTTATAAGATGAGATATCAAAATTAATGATTGAAAATAAAATTATTAATTTTTTTAATATTTATAAAAACTAAAAAGTATGTTTCATTCTAAAAGGTTTCCATACTTTTGGTAATATATACCTCTATATTTTATTCTTTGACAGATAATTAGCCAGACATATAAGTATCTCTTGAACGTATTGATAGAGATTAGATTGTTAGAGCTTACTGTATCAGGAAAAATCTTCCATAATTTGATAAATAGATATGGAATTATATTATCAAATACCGATGAAAATTTATTACTATGCTAACTTAATTAAAAAATGATATTTTATCTCCCAATACTTAATGAAGAAAATTATTTGCAGCGTGTAAATATAAATATAATACTTAATGGAGAACTTATTATATAACTGAGTCAAGATTTGGTATAAGGGAAGGATGCTCCATGTAACACGTATATCTGCAAAACAAAACTAAAAGTTCCACGTAACATGTATATCTGGGAAAAAGAAAAAGAAAAATTGGAACCTCTATTTTGCTATTGCAGTGCTCTGAGTTCCTCATTCATTTATTCAGTTAGCAAAATGTGCCATTGAAACTAAAGATATCGGGTGACTGTTGGATGTACATGTCAGGGAAATCGTCTCTTCATTACCAAATAATCTTATATACGTCTTTGTCTCAAGGTATAAGAGGTTTGTCTATATATAATACATTTAATTTAATGACATGTCCATGAGTGAAGTTACATTGTCTCCAAATTCAAGTTGTCTTAAAATATTTGTGCAGGTTAGGGGAAGAGGAATTTATTTGGAAGGAAAAATAATCTATTTTTGTTTGGAGTAAAATTTAAGTAACACATTATAACATGAGAACAGTATTCTCGTGTTCTACTTTTCTTCTGTTTATTTTCTCCAATTTGCATTTAATGTGGACCTGAGAAATTGGTATCTAAAGAATTTAATTGGCTTAATTCAATGTCATGCTGAATGTGGAGTTTTGGTAAACAAAATAATTCAGTGATGTTTGCCTGATACTTGCTAAAAAGTAAAATATTATGTTTTAATAAATGTTTGCTACATTTTAATTAAAACATAAGAAAATTATTTAAACACCTATTGATGCTACATTAATCATTATGTAAAGTGTTTGCTTATTTAAATAACTTAGCAGACGTTACATTTTACATTAATCATTATGTTTTTATTTTCTTATTTGAGTGATTAAATGTTTTTTTTAATATTACATTACATATTGCGTTAAATATAAATATTCAGTTTGGATCCTTCTGCTTGAGCTTCTACATTAGCTGCAGCTGCTACATCTGGTAGAGGCCAATGAGGCCTATTTTGTTGCTCTCACAAATGCACACAAACAAAACTAACAGTAACCTACATATATATTTTGGATTAGTATTTTTTCTACATATATTAACCAAGTCATTAATTATGGGATAGTAGTTGCAGGATCAAACCCCACAATAACTACATAAAGTAAAAGTTAAAAGTAACGCTGAAAATTGACATAATGTAAAGAACGAAGAATGTTCATACATCCCAACTTCTATTGGTTGGTCATGAAAGGCAGATTATAATCTACGCCAAAAAAAGAAAGATGAGGTAATATTCTAGGATAATTAGGTTTGACTTTACTTGCCCATGACCACAAGCAAGATGAAGCAGCCTGAGCCAGTGCTCCCTACATAAATAAATTCCACCTGTTATTAATTAATTCGGGGTGTTTATGGTCCTCATTCAAAATTCAATATCGAATTAAATCATAGTTAATAACTTACAAATCTTAGAAACCAAGCCTAAAGTTCCCATTTCCAAATGAATGTCCTCATATTGAAAACATTAATAATTTTGTATAAGTCTCATAAATAAAGTAAAAAAAAATTAATAAATTGAAAATAAAATATAAGTTGTGAAAATAAAATATTTTAAATATATTTGCACTTATATGAGACATGAAAATATATCAAATTTAAAAGTATATTATTTAAACGTATAATTGTGATAATGTATTATGATAAATATCACTTTTATTTAAAGTGTAAGATATAAATAAAATCTTAGATAGTATATTCATTCATCTGCCCAAGTCGCTAAGATCAAACTTACAGAGCCGTCACGTAAACTACAAAAAAGTGCAACTAATGACATGACAAATGTAAAATTCGAACAAAACTAGCATATTCCCTGATTTTCATAGAAGTAATATACCACGATCAGCTTAAAGAGATTAACATTCAGAATTGTTGACCCTCAACAAAATGTCTGACTACATCAAATTTTGCTATTAGATGGCATAGTGATATTATTTCCAAGTATACTGACACTAAAACACCCTTTATTATACACTTGAATTCACTCTCTTGGTCACTAATCTTACATTATTTCATTTATTTTTATTTTTATTTTATTCTTATAAAATATTATTGTTTAAATTTAACAATAATTTAAATTTAAATTATTTTTAAAATCTTAACTCTCAACACACCAAATCTAATTAAAAGTTAACTATTTTTTAAATAAAAAGAATTTTAAAATTATTATAATTTCAACCAATCTTAATTTGAATTATGACCGGGTTCTGAGTTAGGTACAGCCGGAGAAAGCAAGGCTATGTTTCAGGCCTAAGTCGTGAATAAGAATTTGAATAGCACTCGGAACATTTGAATAAAGATATTTACATGATCAAACTACATTAAGATCAATTGATCTTTGGTGCAAAGGGAGTATGGAAAACCAAGCATAATTACAGCACAAGCAAATACATAACAGTCAAATTGCTACGTTCCATTTTTTCTCCAAGCTGCATTGACAAATCAGAGTAGCTTTGATATAACTTGACAAGAAGTCCAGAATGCTTTAGTTGCAACCCTTACAATAACAGGATTTTGATATATCCTGTCGAGAATAAAAAGTGAAAGTAATAAATAAAAATGAAACTATGAACTGAAAAGAGGGTGAAAAGAATCCACTAATTATTCTGTTGTTTTACTAAATACAATACAAATTGGCAACGGGACTAAACTCAGAAATCAGTGTCCAACACAAGCCATCATTAAATTTATACTAACAGGAAGTAATCAATTCTTTAATATTTAGAGGCGGGGTGTTTGGTAAAGCCACTTACCCTATGGCTGTAGCTCCCCATGATGCAACATTATAAATAACTTTGCTCCCATCCCATGCCTTTCGAAGCTTTCCCTTTTTCTTTTTCACATTAAACGTCTTGCTGAGAGCTAATAAAAACATACCAAAAAAAGTCACAAATCCCTTCCCATTATTTTTATCTCGGTAATAACTTTTCTAGAGTAGAGTAAAACTTCATCTGGAATGAGAAAGGTAGATAGGACTTGTTTCTACTTTCTTCACCATTTTTCACTTAAACATGGAGTTATGGACAAAACAAAAATAAGATATCATACTACAGAGGAAGCAGCCAGACTCACCATCCTGGAGTTCATTTGGGGTCAAATCCTGCAAAAATCAAAGCAATCAATTAGAGAGAAAGAGTATAAACTACTATAGTGATCGAATTGCAATTCAAATTTTGAATCGTCAAACTAAGTTTTTGAATTGTAAATCGTAAATCCTATCAAATAGAAAGATTCAGAGACACAAAAAGAAATAGCTTGAAATATATCATACTATAGCGCTCAATGTAATAATTTTAAATTAAAAAATGACCATAAGTCTCATGAAACAAAATAATAAGTCATAATAACTGTGTCGAGCCTAAATATAAAAAGACTCGAAACACAGCGATAGAACAGCCAAATATAGTGCATAGAGAGAGTGGAAGTGTGAAACTCGTGTTTCATAAATTGAAAATAAACCATTTGAATAATCAAATAGGGTGCATTCAATAGTGAGTTGCTGAATTGTGAAAGAAAATTACAAATAAAAACAAATAATGAGTCACCAAATTATGTGATTCATATTGGTGATACAGAATTGCACTAATTCATCCATTTATCGCAAGATTTAGAGTTATCTGCAATTTGTCACATGATACAAATCACTAGCTAGCCAACTCTTATCATATTGGGTGATTTGAATCGTGAATCGTAAAATTTTATAACTATAGAAACTATAGATAAAACAGATTCGGTTTATACGAAACAAATTTTGCAACATACTCTCTTGCAACATACTCTCTTACAACACACTCTTTCAAATGCATTCTTTTTATTGGTTGAAACTTGTCGGAAATGAAAAAACTTTGGCATATAACGAGCCTTCTCATAATTTTGTAGTTTTCAATAAATTTTAACTAAAAATAAAAAGTGTTAGGAAGAGTATATTAAAGAGTGTGTTCCTAGCACTCCTCTAAATACAATGCATTACTGTTATCATTGTAATATGACTTAATCGTTGGACTGCAGAAGCATAAAATGATATTTTAAGTTTAAGCCACAAAGCAAAGCACCTAAACAGAGTTAGGCTACAGAAGCATGAAAAGATCTTTTAAGTTAAAACCAGAAAGCAAAGCACCTACACAGAGAACTACATGATGCAAAAGGCATGTATATTACATTATTGGGTTGCAACATCCCCAAATTATAACAGAAATTGCAACATGAAAGCCAGAGACAAATTGAAACAATATATGCTCTCTCCTCCTCCCTCCCTCTCTGTTATTTGGAGGTATTTGTTAATGCAATATTTATTTTGCAATGTTTTTCTTATTTTTCTGATATTCAAACATCCCCAGCTTCAACGTGGACATCTTCACATTGAAAATAAGCATTATAGACCAAGTAAAGAAAAACATTTTAAAGCACCAAATAGTTGGGTTAGCTGAAATAGCATGGTAGTAAACATACAAGACAACTTTACAAATGGTTGGGGAACAATCCCCACAACCTTTCAGGAAACTATAAATCATTTTCCCGTGTGGAGTTTGCATCACAACTGAAGCATATGCAGTGCCCGTTCTAAGTGAACAGATTCAGATTTTCATGTTTTTTCAGATTGCTGCACAAGAGAGTATCATTATCATAATGAATGTATCGTATACCTAGGCACTAGATTCACAGGTATGGTAGAGCCTCTACAATAACAAGAGAATACACAGATAATAAACCTTGGTTTGCTTGAGGGACAACAAATACGCAGCCATGAAGCACGCAATTCCTTCCACTATATCTTCTTGTCTAACAAGGACGTAATCTTCTTGGTCTGAGTCATCTCCTTCACATTCCCAAAGATCATTTTCGCTAACAAAATCCCAAGAATTACTTTCTTCTGCATAGTCCAAGAATTTATCTTTTGTTAACAATCAGAAAGTTCAAACCCAAATAAAAAGAGAACATTTGCACGAGTTCATACCAGCCGTGCTGTGGAAAACCGATGCCTGTGCATACTCCAACTTTTCAAGGAAGTCAGGGCATTCAAGTCTAGACTTGAGCAAGTCACACAACTGCACGAAGCACACAGAATGCCATGTTAGGAAGGCAAATCTCCAATAACAAACCAATATCTTCTTAACAAATCATCAAGCATGCACAATACACATTGCGTCAACTACAATTTACAACACAATATAACAATAATTATATCTTGAAGAAGCATTCAATCCACACCTTTGTTCTAAATGCTTGTTTGGATTAGCGCACACACAAAAAAGAAAAGGACAAAACTTCAGAGTGTATTTGGGGAGCAGTTGAAACCCACGTAACTCCACATTAACTTCAATCCAACACTGCTTCTCCATTTAACGCTTTGGAAAGTGCAAAGAAACTTTTTTTTTTTTTTGCCTTTGAAACAGCAATCCAAACACAACTATTAAACTGTCCTTTTATATGGTTCTTCAACCAGAATTTCACCCAATTATATATAATGATCTTTAATGCAAACTGTTATTATGCGGATTATTAACTATTAAGGTAAAACTTAAATTCTGATTAAAAAGCAATATAAAATGTATCTAAAAAAGTAAATATAAGTTTTAGATATATATACAAAAAAAAAAAAAAAAAACAGCTTCCTCACATCAAAGAAATCGTTTATCAAACACGTCTTCATGTTTTCTCCAACACGAGTGAGAACTGAGAAGACATTTGCTTTTTTGAGGACATAAATTAGTAATACATAAACTTGCAAGTTTTCTTCACTCGAATTGCACGACGCGAACAAATAACACACAATATCCGAAAACGCTTAACCTAACCGATATAGAATTGAAGCATTTGAGTTGGATGGGAAAAAGAAAGAGTAATTGCCTGATCGGTTTCTGGATCGAGGCGAGTGGAAGGACGCGATTCCTCAGAGTCGTTATCGTCTTCTTCTTCATGGGAAGCATTGAGGAGTTCAAGGGCTCGCTCACACTGTTCGAGTACGGCCTGAAGGGTTTTCCGCTTCACCCGAACCGGGTTCGGATTGGAGACCCCAACCTCCATTCTGGTTCGTGCGTTGACGGTGGAGAGAGAAGAGAATTATTGTTGGTCGTGAAAGACACGTGACTTTTTGTTTTCTTAATTTTAGCAATTTTTAAAATTCAATGTTATTTCGAAGGACGAGGTTTTCCGGTTCTGTTTACGAGAAAGGAAGCGAAGTGTGAAAATAAGAACAAAAAGAGGTAGTGGCAGGCGCAGCCGTCAGGATTGTGCTGGTCCCAACTCCGAATCCAATTTGTAGGGTTTTTTATTTTTATTTTTATTTTTTTCTCAGGGAAATACGAAAGGTGTTATCGGTTAACGTTTCCTGTGTTAGGATTGTTACTCGCTTGCTTTACGTGTACTTTTTCCATACTATTTCCTAATTATATCTCATTTACGTTCCACATCCAGAAAGTATTTCATATTGTTTTTTCTTAATGAATGATAATTATTTCCTTCTTTTATTAAATAAAAATAATAGTTACAAAATATATTTTTAAATAATTTTTATCATTAATATATTTTATTAAAATTATGTATTGTCTAAATTATATAAAAAAGATAATATATTTATAAGTACAATATTTTTAAAATATACATATATTTAAGTTAAAATGATATGTGTGTGAATATAAAATTATATAAATATATCAATATTCAAAAATATTTAATATGTTTTTAAATATTTATATACATAAGCATTGACACATATTTATATAAAATAAAAATTTATCAGTAAATATATTATAAATAATAATAATAATAATATAATTTTCTTTTATAAATTATAATCTTAATACTTTATAAAATATAAATAATTACATTAATTATTTAATAGGTATCAAAAAATCTTTGATGATTTATAGTTGTTAAATACTATATAAAGTGTATAATTGTATGAATTAGTTCTTGAGTTAATGTGTCAAACATAAAATATCAAGCTAAGTTTATTTAAAATTTAAGTAAACAATTTTGGTTTAACTTAAATAATAATGACATGCATTGAGTAATTTAGAAGCTGGCTTGAGTTGATTCCAACAAGACTCACATGTGATGTATAATAGGAGGAAGGCTAAAATACTTTTGTAATTAATGAACAATATGTATTATATTTTTAAATTGATATTACAAACTCATTTAAAAATTATAACTAATTAATAACAAAACAAACAAACCAACAAATACTAATTTTTTTTGTATCCACTAACATTATACAAATGCTAATTGTGTTGTTTTCTCCATATGTCTTACAAATGATAAGAACTTGTATATTATTTGTTTGAATATGTATTATATAATTATTATATTGATATTTTGGTTCTTTGTGTAAAGAATGTTTGAATATCTTTTATAAGATCTGTTGAAGTTTAATAAAAGCTAAACACATATTAAGAAAGAATCTTGTAGTATAAAAAGACATGTCATAAAGTGATTAGAAAATTTACTCAAGTGCACTGAAAATGATAATATTTCTAACAAGAGATATGAGTTACAAAAGGGATAAACAAATTACTTTATTGGAAGTAAATGATTAATTGGTGAAAAACATCTAATGCAACATCTAATATTATGTTAGAAACATACAAAAAAAAAAGGTGATTGTGAGACAAAATTTTTTGGACAAGGCCTATAAATACACGAAGATCTTAAGAAATTAGATAGAGTTTTGTTGATACCTTGTATGAAAACGTTGCTAGATTTTAAGCTTATTTTTTCTTTGTAATTAGCCTATAAAAAAGTTCTCAAAACCTTTGTATATCTGAAAGTTAGACTTAGAGCTTGAATTTGCAAATTCCTTTATATCAAATGTTAGCTAAGTCATGAGCATTTTTGTAGATCAAACTTGTCCATAAAGGATTAAGGTTGAGCCAATAGTGGTTTGGTAAAGAATATTAGAAGGTTTGTAGCTTGAAAAAGCTTGCAAAAAGAATATTTGGGGTTGAGGAAAAAATGGATCAAGAAAGAATACTTATAACTTGTGTTATATAGTTGAATTTGTTGATTTGCCAATAATTGAATGTAATTTTAATCGTAGAGGCAAACAAAATAAAAATCTTTGTTCATATTTTTATTTATTTTACTTTTAATAACATTTGAAGGGAGTGTTGTTTTTACACTGTTTTAAAAAAAAATATATATATATATACCTGTTGTGTTTGTAATCATTGTATGTGTCTTGTTCTTTAAACCCATTTTTTTTTTACAAATGATGCATCTTACTTATTTTTCAACAAGTTTCTGAAAAGGTTTCAAGAAACACAATTCAACATCTTTCTTTGTGTTTTCCTTTGCTCGACAAAATAGAAAGAAATAAAAAATCAAATGAATAAGAAAAGGTGAAAGTTGAAGTTGCTGCAAAGATTAAGCGACATCCTTCTCCCTCCTTCCTCGTAGTATGTTGAAAATCCTACATCTACTAGTGGTATGGTCAAATTAAAATATATAAGTGAGGAGGGGGGAACCTTTATCTTATAACCTACTTTGTAGGGTTAAATTAGGCCTATAACCCACATTCTAATATGGTATCAAAATCTATTATAGTGATTGTTGTTATGTCTATCAAGCCATCCGCTATCAAATAGTTATTGGATCACCTATGTATGTCCAATCTCACAAATTTTACGCTTGAAATATCCAATCATTAGTGTGAGAGAAGTGTGTTAGAGATCACACATTGACCAGTGATTTAGTCAAATTAAAGTATATAAGTGGAAGGCAATTATCACCAAACAGGTTTTGTAGGATTAAGTTAAGCCTAAGACAAAACATAATTTTCCCTTCTTTCCACTTCATTTTGCTTTATGCTCCAAACCTTAGGGTTGTGTATTGAAATTTTTAAATTTCACATATTCATTTTGTTTTGGTTTCCAAAGAAATTGAAAGTTTCCTAAACAATAACATGAAACAAATCGTAAACAAATCATAATCTTATTTAAAATGATAAAATAAGATTATAATCCTATTAAAGAAAATAAATATTAAAATAATATATCGTAATAATAAATGTTAAATATTAACTTTAATTTATGATAATTTCTTAGTCATGATCTTCGTGTAGGTACGAGACAATTCTTGAATTAAGTATTGATAGGTTCATATCAATACATGAATTCATAAATTCAAAAGAGCTTCAAACATTTTAGCCTTCACCCATATTTCAACATCATTGTGATTGCCATGGCCTCCTCAGCCACTACCAGAATTCATATTCAAATTCAATCATCGCTTTTGATGTTGTGCTCAAAAGCCTTGAACAAAGTTCGAATCATGACACCCAAAAGAAAGAAAAATGTGGTGATTGTCTCCATCTTTGTCGATGACTTGCTAAGATCTTGATTTTGATCCATGATTTGATTTTTATTTTGGATTTTAATTTGATTTTTAGATTTTAGTACTTTAATTGGTTAGTGATATTAAGGATATTATATCATTTACAATGAACAGAGCAATTTTTAGAAGTTTTTAACCGCTAGAAAATGCTTCAACTTATTAAATGTCTTATCAAGTGATGGAAATCAAGAAAGCTTAATTGAAGACAAAGGCCTAAAGACATTTGAGGAACATCAAGGACCAATGGCAAGGGCCCGAGCAAAAAGGATAAAATGAGATCTATAGAAGATAGTTGTTGCCTTATTCAAAAGTGGGATCAATTTGAATTTAGAAGAACCTATGATGATTAATTGCATATATTTAGAAGATGCGGGCTCCGAAGGATTTAATTAAGAGTTATGTTAATTTAATTATTTTTAATAGAAGGTCATGTTGGTTATTACCAGTTTTTAGGTTAAATTTAGCATTAGAATTTGCTTTATTTGGCTTGATAATGTTTTGGGCCTCTTAGTATGTAGTCCAATTCCCTTTGGGGTTGAGCCAATTTAAACTTGTAACACCCATTTTTATTAATCTAGAAATAATGCTTGGAAATTTTTGAAATTCACAAAACATTTTTTTGTTAAATAAATCATGTTAATCATGCTTAAATTTAAACACAATATAATTTTCGTTATTCTTTCTAAAATGAGTTTTCGAATAAAATAATTTAAATAGATGATAATGATGTACAGACTGCAATGATATTATCCTTCATTCCATTACGAGAATCTCAATGAACTAATCTATTCAGCACACAAATCTAGATATTCAAATATTACTTATACAAATTATGCAAGTTAATTGAGTCACAAAAACCATCACTTCTTTACTAAAAATGGTGTTCACATTTATTACAACTATAATTTAAAATCATACAAAATAATATGTAGTCCACCATCAAATTCTACAAAAATCTTCAAGCTTTCAAAAATTGTTGGGTGAATATTTACTATCTTCTCCTTGGCCAAACAATCATCTCTAGTCATCAAGATCTGTCCTCATCACTCTGTTAGGAGTTGCCTCTTTTGCTTGAAAGTGAATAGGTTCACCTTTGTCATCTTCATCTGAAAAGTGGGGGTTGTAGGAGTGAGTCACCCATTCTCAAGCATTCACAAACATGGAAATACAATAAAGAAATAAAATATATCTACTATTGCGTATCCTCTCCTCACTACGTCGCGCCTACTAATATATTCTACTAATTGTATTTTAGGGCCCCTCAATGCCTCTAAAACTTCCATCTCCAAAAAGACTTACACAAAACACATTATTTAATCCAAGATTTTCTTTTTGGGTGACAATCGGGAGTACATATTGTATATGGTACATCGAATTAGGATACTCTCAAACGAATCATGCTAATGCTTTGTTTTGTCAGGGACGCCAAGTCAGTTATGTGAATCCCTCTAATCTTAGAGTCGTCACAACTTGACACCTTCTACTACCCCCAAAGACTCACCGAGAGCCTGCGACATTCCTCAAGTAGTTGTTGTGGTTGTCCTTGCAATACTATGGTCTTAATTCTCACATGTGATAAAGTCATGTCATTCATCAACCACTCCCTCCACCTCTGCGACTGGGTCTTTATTTCAAGTATTGACACATCACAAGTCACCAGGTGGGGCCCACTTCTATTAGTCAACAATCCTTCCAATTCTTACATAGATTCTTTGTATAGGGCGGACTCTTGCCCCCTTCTGAAGTTGCAGTTTCATAATAAATCATGATTACGCGAACCTCCACCATTCTATTCTAAGACTCGTCGCCATCAGGAGACTCCATACGTTTCCTAATCTATTTTACAGGTCAAGAATATTATATCTCCTAAGGCATTCAATCATGTTCCTTCATCCGAACATGTCTAAAAAAAATTCCTCTTCCTTAGTGAATGAGGCAATCATTTAGTTCTATCAAATTTCAATCATCTTTTCCATTTCCTTACTAAACAACAATTATAATAGTAACTAAACAAAAGAATTAATAATGCTTAGCAAGGATAGTGAACCACAACACAAGAGAATTTGAATTATCAATCATTAGCTTTTTACCCTTGCATTCTCTTATCCGTTTAATATTTTATTACTTACGATTATTTATTCATTTTATTATCAATACATACATACATACACACACACACACACCCACATATCGGTTATCATTTACTTCATTTATTAACATAATTATTATCATCATCTTATTTTATTTCACTTTGATTTTAGTTCATATTACTATTATTATTATTTTTATCACTTAATTGATATTATTATTACCTATCTGTCTATCTATCTATTATTTTTTTTTCATGCTTGATTTTTCTTCTTTCTTCACCTCTTTTTTTGTTATCCTCACCTTCTCATCATCTAATTTTTCTTTTGTCCTCACCTCCCTCGTCATCTGATTTCTCTTCTTTCTTTACCCCCCCCCCTTTTGTTATCCTCACCTCCCTTGTCATCTGATTTCTCTTCTTTCCTCACCCTCTTTTCTGCTATCCTCACCTTCCTCGTCATTTGATTTCTCTTCTTTCCTCATCTCCCTCGTCATCCGATTTCTCTTCTTTCCTCACCTCCCTCGTCATTTCTCTTCTTTCCTCACCCTCTTTTATGCTATCCTCACCTCCCTCGTCATTTGATTTCTCTTATTTCCTCACCTCCCTTGTCATCTGATTTCTCTTCTTTCCTCACCCCTCTTTTCTGCTTTCCTCACCTCCCTCGTCATCTAATTTCTCTTCTTTCCTCACCTCCCTTGTCATCTGATTTCTCTTCTTTTCTTACCCCTCTTTTCTACTTTCCTCACCTCCCTCATCATCTGATTTCTCTTCTTTCCTCACTCCCATTTTTTGTTTTCCTCACCTCCTCCTCCCTTCTTCCTTCCGGTCTTTTTCTTCTCCCCCTCTCCCCCTTCTGTCAACCCAAAATCAGAAGCAATGAACCTTATCCAGTTCCAACATCAAGGGACAGAAACATAACTTATATAGCTAGATTTATCGATTCCAAATAATCACACCTAGTTTACTACATGAATTCCTAATCTAAAATTCCTACACTAATGCATTCATTTTGGTTTTTAATCAATAAAGGATTTTTTAGGGTGTGGGTAAGCATTCGTGGCATTTACAGACAATCAGAAGCACATAGAAAATGATTTGACACTATTTCAACGAAGAAATAGGTACAAAAGGTTGGAGACCCCTCCTACCTTGCCACACTAACATTGGCGAAGGTACGACGGTGGTTGTGGTGGTTGGCTCCTCTCTTTATAGCGACATCGTCTCCCTAGGGATGGATGGAGGCTTGAGGCAGAGAACGAAAGGAGAAGGCGCGGCTTGTTTGGGTGAGGAAAAAGGGAATAAGGAGGAGAAAGTGAGCACGAGGAGAAAAAGAATGATGAAGGTGGCAGCGTTGGTGGCTTGAGGAGAAGAAAAAGGAGGAAGAACTGTCAAGCAGAGGCAGGGGCGATGTGGCTTGCCTGTTACTATTCTCTCACTCCTTCAAGGGCCTGGGTTCGAATCCCAACCCTATTTTTTTTGGTTTTTCAACTTTTAAAATATATATCTTTTTATTTATTTTATTGTATAATTAATATTTTCTAAATTTTAATTATTTTAAAAATCTAAAAAAATCATTTATATTCTTCTACTTTTATTCCTCTATCTCTTCTATTATCCATATATTTTTATATATTCATTTTTCCTTAATTAATTAATTTTTAATATAGATATATATACATATATATAGATATACATATAAAAATCTATAAATCCTTTTATTTCTTTCTATCTTCATCTAAATTTTTATTCTTTGGTAAAAAATTTATATACTATTGGTTATCCATAGTTATTAGTTTCTTTGACCATTATTTATTTCTCAACAATTAATTTATAAATCTTCATTACCTAATAATTGTAATAACAACCAATAATTTTCTAAAATACTTTAATTTAAGCTCTAACCCGCATATAATACTAAAATCATTCTAAAAATAATTATATTTGTCATCCCAATATTATTTTCCTATTTTTTACTTTCATTACATGCTATTTTTCTTATTTCAATTAATAATATCATAATTATTTATTGAATTTAGTTTTCATTTATTCAAGACGTTACAAAACTCATTGTAATTAATTATGATAAAAATTTTGGAAGGAATAAAATTGGAGGCTATACACTCTTGTGTGAGCGTATAACTCTAGGGTTCTTGAGTGAGCTCATTATCCTTGATCTTATCAAGAGACCAACTATTGTGACAATCACTCCTTCTTGCCTTATCAATATTTGATTATGACACTATCTTTTTTCTTTTTTGTTCCCAAATTTGTGTTTTATTTTTTTTGAATTCATCACTTTTCTCACATTCACATCTCACGTTTTACTTATCCTTTTTTAGTGATTCTTGAGTCTAAATTATGATTCGAAATGTGATCTTTTACCTCATTTTTTAATAATTGAATTCTAAGTTTTGTTGCCCAAGATACAAGGATGATTTAATTGACCAATTTGTTTTGAGTATGATAATCCAAAGGTAGGCAACAAGGCTTGAAGTTGTCATCATCAAGACAATTTTGGCGACTTTAAACTATCAGAAATTTTTTAATACCTATTAAATAGTTTCTAATAATTTTTAGTTTTTAATTGCCAAAACATTAATCGACACAAAAAATTATTGTTATATCATCATTTAATGACTACACTTAATGATATGGACTAAAACCATTGATGGAGAATAGAGATTAAGACTAGTTAAATACTTGTTTAAGGACTAAAATGAAAATTAAAAAAGTTGAAGAACTAAAAATATATTTTGTCCTTAATTATTTTTCTAAACCGTTAATTATTAAATTATTGGAACACAACAAAATTTTTAACAACTATTAAGCACATTAGAAGTTGCATTTAGATAAATACCTAGATGGTCTTGCTTTTAGAAAATATGAGGGGGACAAAACTATGGAAGGTCTTTACCAATAGGCTATGAGCATATCATACAAATGAATTTGACATTATTTTCAATTCAAAACCTTAAGACATTGAACTTGTAAATTTTCTCACTTATATCTTATTTATTTTTTTCCAATGTAAAACTTCAAATTCACATTGACACTCTAACAATCTACCCCTTAAGTGTGAAGTTCTTCAACATTATAACTCCTCCTTAAAGGGTACTTTCATATTGTACAAATGACTTTCGACATAAGGATCTTCATAAATACATGAATCTCATGCATGAATCCAAACCACCAATTATGTTATGCCTCAAGGCTCATTCAAGTTGATTATCAAGTTAAACTATCTATTCATATACTACATTTTAGAAAATACAACGGATGCAAAACTATGAAAGATATTTATGAATTGATTAGGAACATGTTTTACAAGTAAATATGACACCACTTTGAGTCTAAAATCTTAAAACATTAAATTTATAAATTTCTTTTTTATATATTACTTATTTTTGTTTATTTTTATTCAATGTAAGACTTTTATATTTATAATTATACTTAAAAAAATACATGACTCTTAATGTAAATTAGACTATAAATCTAAAATTATTTTCATCCTTAAAAAATTAAGTTTGCAAAGGGAGGAAATAACGTCAAATACATAAAAGATGTTGCTAGTATGTGTCCAAACATACATTAAGTGAGTTTAACGTCATATGTCATGTGTATAAAGTTTATTGATGAAAAATTATAATAGATCTTGTATCTCTTAAAATGAGAGTGTCACTTGTAACGAAGGGCGTCTGATTACACTTTTCAAAAGAATTTTTAATTTCCTAAAATTAAAAAAGAATATCTGGTTTAAGTTTTAAAAGTTTGAACTAAAAAATTCAAATACGCTCCCGAGAGGTACATTTCCTTCTATAATGTTTCCTCCTCATCAACGCAATCGTTCAAATTGTCAATTGGTGTTTAGTGTTTGACATAGGTTGACAAAATTAATTTTAAATAAAAATTTATTTTAATTAATTAAAATTTACTTTAAAATGACATGATTTATATTCAAGTATTTTAATTAATAAAAAATTACTGTAACTTATAATGAATAATAGATTTAAAATAAATTCTTAAATATATAATTAAATATGTAAAAATGTACTTAAAATCACATTAACCGTATTTCAACGTGATTTTAAACGTGCACTTACTCCCACAAACAAACATGACGTCTTGTAAATTTACGTACCCATCGTGGGGAATATAAAGAGTAATTTGTGGAAACTTGGAAATGAATACTCCCTTGGATTCCTGTTTCCTAGCCGGAAAAGCCCGGTAGTTTTGTATCAGTTCAGCTGTGTCTACGCTTCATTGAACAACGAAGCACGAAAATAGCCCCATAAAAAGGGGCAACACCAATTTCCAAAACAAAAAGGGACAACACACTGAACAAACTTTATCCTCAATTTGAAGACCCTTAATTTATTTTATTCCTGTACAATTAATTTTTATTAATAATCTATTTTTTTTTGTTAATCAAATTAATAAATTTGAAAAATTACATAAAACAAATTAAATAAAAGTGATGATAATTACATTGGAGTTGTAATATAAAAAAGGGATCGGAAGAAGATGAGGAAGAATGCAACATGCAGGTAAGAATATATATTATGTGACTTGAATTTCTTTTTTGATAAAAACAAATGGAAATGATTATTTGCTTCTCCCAGCGTGGTTATAGTATTACTAAGTCAGAATTCAATGCATGTTGATTCATACGTAACTGGAAATGAGGGGTCCATACATGCATGGATTTTAAACAAATAAATTAATGAAAGTATTCAATCTATACCCGTGACCGACCACATCTCATGCACGATCCATCTTAGGAGTTAGGACAAAATATCAAGTAATGTTCATTTACTAATCTTCCCTACAAAATGACCATCTATGAGTACCTTCTAAGTTCTATAGAATTTGACTCTTGTCTAATTCTTTACCATCCACATCTGTTTCTCAATATACCTTTTAAAGTTTCAATTATTAATTTCAACAATAACGCCAATACTGTAAAGTTTTTTCCATTACCAGTTCCAAATGCTAACTTTCTGCAACAGCTGGGATTCACAGTACTCAAATCCAAAATGTGTCCCAAACCGGAGTTTGTCTATTTGCTTTAACCCAATAATCAATAGGCCGTTTGTATCAGATTTATTTTCTCTTCCAAACGTCATAATCAAACGTTGTTTGCAAGTTGAGCAGAATCTTAAACAGGTTACAAAATTTAATTTGACAACGGTACGTTTATTCATTATGTCGCGTGTTACATCAATACAAAAATTCACGTAGCACTGTTTATGTATTGTTTTTTCATACGCTTGTATTTGTAACCTGAGATGTATGTTTTGATTAAAAAAAATATAAAATTAATTATATATACCATTAATTTAAAGTAAATATTCTATGCACTCGCAAGAATTTTAATACTATCATTCAATTGTAATAATCATGTATGATGGTAAATTTATTAACTTTTTATAATGACTAGATAATAAGTTGTATTTATTATAAATTTTTTTTACACAAACAACACATGCACAATTATATTCAATAATTTACATATTCCAAATAAGATAAAACTATTATGATGACAATTTTTTAATATGTAAAAACATTTTTTTCCAAATTTTTAACATGGTTAATTACCTTAAAAGAAATTTTTTAAATAAAGTCGGTTTTAACACTTTTATCTCACATAAAGTATGTGTCGCCACAATATGCGTGATTATTCGCTTACTTTAATTATAGGATATGATACATTTAATGTTAATAATTGTAATTGTGCACCAAATGGTGAAACATAAGAATGACTAATAATTAACGGATGACATATTTAATCAGAGTTTATAAAAATACTTGCAAGAATAGAATATTTATCTATTAAATGATATTTTTTAATTAGATAATGAAATTTAAACTTAGGATTTCATGTATAATAACCAATTTCTCCCACTAAGTTAATATTAAATAGGATTTAGTTTAGGTATGAGTAATTACTCACAAGTCTTATTAATTTTTATATATATATTTTGCAATTGTAATAATTTCTCTGTTCACTCTTCTTATTTTAAAACACGATTCCCATTTAATTATATTTTCAAAAATTTAAAGATGTTATTTTAAATTTTTAATACATTTTTAGTCATCTTATAAAAACCTTTACTTATAATATGTTAAGGAAGAGAAAATGTATATATCAATTTTTATTTTTTATATTCTTACTATTGTCTTTCTAAATTAAATAAACATATACGAATCTTTAATACATTAAATATAGGTTACGTGACTGTTGAGAGTATGTATTTGTAGAGTTTTAAAAGAAAATGTCCGTATATATCACTATTTTATCTGGGAATTATATATATATATATATATATATGCAAAATGTTCATTTAATATTTTAAAATGAAAAGAATAATTATATATTATTGTTTTCTTATACTAAATTGCCAATATCTAATTAAAGAATAAACAAGAGATACAAAGAAAAGGAACCACACCAAACATATCAAGAAGCTCCCAAAATAACTTATATATGGCCCAACAGTTTCAAGGATGACTATGTAAATTAATGACGCTTTCTTACTATTTTTGTTTTGCATCAAGATTTTAGCATGCTGAGGTAGAGTTTTGCGTAAACTACTTAAATTATGTGTACGAATGAATTGATGAAGTTTTTTTTTTTTTTTTTTTTTTTTTGTGTTTGACATATTATTAATTAATTTATATTAAACAAATACTATGATCACATGTGTATTATTTTGACTTTGATACATCTAAATTAAAGAATAAAATCATATTTCCTTGTTCTTGTCTCTCAGGTAGTCTTTTTAATTAAAAAAAACAAGTTAATAAAATAATTAATAACTAATAGAAAAATTATCATTTGAAAAACATTTTTTTATTGAAAATTTATTTATAATCATACTAATAAATATCTTATGCAAACTTATTAAAAAATAGAACAGTATTTAATATGATGAAAATTGAAAAATCATATATTTATCAAATATTTTATATTTTTATTCCTTAAACACTAATTAATATTTATCGATCTTTCTAAATTGAATGGAGGGAGAATAAACAAATATAAGATCCTAAATTATAGAGTACTGTTATTTCCACAACGTCTTTTTATACAATAACTTCTCTATTAAAAAAAAAGTTATAAATATACATCAACTTTTTCAACAATCTCATTTTTTTTTCATTTATTTTATCTTCATTTCTTATCATATCATCTACCATATCCATTAATTGTTCTCTCTTCATTTTTTTTTCTATCTTTATTTTGCTTTCACTCATATACCAAAAAAAAAAATTATTAAATAATTTCAAACCACAATATATTTATAATTTCGATTCAACGTTATTCATATTTTTTAATTTTAAAAAAATTAACAATATTTAACTATTTATCATATAAAAATTAATTAAAATTAGAATGATTTAATATTTTGCAATTATTTCTTCTAAAAATGAGATATACAAATATCATTACTCTTAATAAAAGAAAAATGAAAGAAAAAAATCAAATGCAATATGTTATAAAAGAAAACATTTGTGAAAAAATTATGCGAAAATAACATTTATTTTTCCATTCTAAATTATATACACAAGTTTGTAGTTGGTACAGTAATTTCCACTTTTGCATGTATTAAAGGAGTCGTCCCTAGCCACTTAGCTTGTAACTTTTCCTCCTCCATAAACAATTAAACCGTACTTGCACCACACACCAATCATGGGTGTGAAGCATATTTCCACCACCACCTCAATTGTTTTCACTGCAATACTCCTTCACCTCTCCACCATAGCTATTGCCAACGACCAATGCGCTTCTCAAAGTGATGACTCAGACATCACCTTGATCCCCATCTACGGCAATTGCTCCCCTTTCAAGAACTACTCCAGCTCCTGGGAGAACACCATCATCGACATGGCCTCCATGGACCCACAGAGGGTTCAGTATCTGTCCAGCCTCGACGCATCGTTGAGAAAAAAGCCTGCTTCCTCTGCCCCAATCGCTTCGGGCCAGGCCTTCAACATCGGCAGCTACGTCGTCCGAGTCAAACTCGGCACCCCTGGTCAACTCTTTTTTATGGTTCTGGACACCAGCACCGATGAGGCCTGGGTCCCGTGTGCCGGCTGCACCGGTTTCTCTTCCTCCACCACCTATTCCCCTCAAGCCTCCACCACTTATGGCGGTGCCATAGCTTGCTATGCGCCGCGTTGTGCCCAGGCTCGTGGTGCCCTCCCTTGCCCTTCCACCGGTTCCAATGCTTGCACCTTTAACCAATCTTATGGAGGTAAGAATGGCTCTTAAAATATAATTCAATTGAAAATAATGTCTTTCCATCACAATTCAAGTTAAATTTCAGTAATCCTTAAAATAAATATCAACATTAAATACTAGTGTTATGAAGTCAAACATCATTTTGATTGAAGAACCATAAAAACACGTTTCACTATATTTAATTTTTACCTATTATTTTAAAAACAACGATAATAATATAAATATAAAAATATTATATATTGTATTAAA